>CM047805.1:94145958-94347960 GCA_026214975.1 Gentiana macrophylla
TTCATCAGGTGACTATCAAATACCTATTTACTGTAATCGTGTTTTTGGTTTAAATCATGATTTAGCAATGCAAACCATTATCCTCCAAATTTCGGCGGAATTTTCTTGAGGATAGATTGAATCGCAATTTTTCTTTTGGTTTTATTTTTTCTCCGTGATTGCATTGTGTTATGATGCTCGATTATTCATGGCCTCTGAGAGGAATACATGGCCTGATTATAAAAAAATGGGAAATTCATGGCCTCAGTGCGGGATATAGGCTACTAGGGGTCAATCGACATTTGCCTTTGATGAGGATGATGATTTCAACGGGAGGAAAACCTCGGGGGCCGAATAATTTGCTAATGATTCTTGATCAATTAGAGTTCGAAAATTCTTTCTATTATTGTGTTACTTAGGAAGTTCGGTAAAACTTAAAAATTGCATCATGTTGTTGTTACGGATTATGGATTATGCAAACTTTGAGTTTGATCAATTTTTCATTCTCAAGCACAAATTGGAAGAGATTAAAACCTCAATGATGATCGAGCATTGCAAAGATGAAAGATATTCTCATGTCTGCGAGTTTGAGCCTGCGCATTTGGAGGGAGTATGGAACTCGTTTTCTTAAAGCGAGAGGATAGACTACGAGGTTCCTTGTGCTTACGAGCTTCTTTTACCATAGCTTGTATATTTTTGTTCTCCATTGATTATGTATTATGCATTGAATTTGGCATACAATTGATGAGCTTGTTTGCCCGCTTTTCATTTCGGTGCGATGTGCTGATGGGATTCGGGGAAAACTCATCTTTACTATTGTGATGTTTATCAAGATGGAAGCTTTACTCTCAAGGTTAGTCTTTAGTAATGACTAATGGAATCACACAATTTCTTCTTTGTCCGTTTATTTTGAGCTTTGCGTCATTCACGAACAATTCCTTCTTTCGTTCGTATTTCATATTTATTTTTGCGTTGTCTAATCTTGAATGTATAATGACAAGATTCTCGACCGGCCTTGTATTGCATCATTCGGGGCCGTGTCGACCATGACCGGAGACTCACTTGCAAAGGTCATTGGGAGATCACAATGTTTTGATTGTCAAGTTCATCGCGGGTCTAGAAAAATAAGTAATTTCTGCTGGCCTTTATCCTTTTTTGCTTTTGGATAGAATACTTGCCAGTACTTCACGTTTGTCGCGTTTGGTGTTCTTGCTTGTTTAATGAGTATCGGATATAGTGTGTTGTTCCCTTGGAGTTTCTGAAGTTCTTGTGTTACCAGGGGGTGGAAAATACACGAAGATGATGCAAAGATCGTGTTGATACAAATACTCAATGCCGTTTCATATTGCCATCTTCAAGGTGTGGTTCATCGAGATCTTAAACCGAGGTAATGAAACATTGAGTGAACATAGCTATACAAAGCATTTCTATCTTTGATAAATTGGCGAAGTATCAATTGTATCTATGTTCTTTATTGGTAATTTTATCATCCGAGCTGATTTTATTGGTGAATTTGTTGTGGCAATTCGTATCGGTGTAAGTGTCTATAGATTTTTTTTTATATTTGTTTACCTGTGGTTTAGTATCTCCTGATGACTGTTCATGTAAACACACACGAACATGCTGAGAGAAATTTCATGCGGTTTCAAACCATTTGCTCTTAACCGTTTATCTCCATCTCGGGGAGGCGCGAGTGAGTGCGGTTTACTATTTCATACAGTTCACAAAAGTTTTTGAAACCTATGTGGTAATCCTGAATTGTGGGTTTTTTATTCATAAATGGAAATACTATTATTAATTGGGAATTCACATTTGCTTGCGAGCTGCCATCCTTGAGTATTAGCATCTTATTGCCATGATTTATTGAAGATACTCATTTTACACTCTTCCTGTTGCTGTTACATGTCCTTTTGGTTTTCTCACCGTACAATAATTTACTTGTCGTTAAATGTCATTAGTGCATCCTTCAATTTTCAGTTTCTTATTCGTCTTTGTGATGCCGTTGATTTGTAGGCAACAAGGAATTTCAAGAGTTTTAAGCAGTCTGTGAAGAGATTGGAAGAAACTTCATATCGTGTAGGGGACCAAAGAGAGTCAAGCGATGCGAAGATGGTTGGTTGCTCTTAGAGATGTATCTGGTTGCCACTTTGATGAAAAAAAAAAAAAGCAGTGAGTGCATCATCCGTCCAAGTAGAAACAAAGGAAGTCAAAGGCTCATCTTTGTGAGTAATCAAATATTTAATTTTTGCTTTTTTGGATGGTAGAATGGAACATTACCGATTATTGGCGGCGATCGGCGTCTTCTCGTGTTTATCAGTTGTTCTATTTATTGGGCTGCATTGTCTTCTGAGACTACGATATGCTATTCCGGCATGGTCATGTTCTATTAAAGGGTTACGTATGTAATTGAAACCTTTTATCTCTAGAGGATGCTCTGTGATGTTTAGCCACACTTGTCGGTGACACGATGATGTAGTTGGGTGAAGTATATGAACCGTAGTTTGTAATTGCTCTTGCTTCTTTTGGCTTTGAGCAGAACATCGAGGTACAAAGACAAATGAATAGAACAATTCAAATTTGGTTTTGGGTCAATGAAAAGTGGAAAGAAAAGGGGGTAAGGAGTAAATGTTTACCTTTTTGATTGGAAGTAAAGAAGAAGGAAATAAAATAAGAGGAAGATTTTTCTGGCGTAGGATCTTTGCCCCTCCAACGTTGAACTTGTTTTATTTAAAGTAAAAGAGGAGGGAGTATCGGACATGGAAAAGAGGTTTTCTTACGTACATGATTTGATCCTCCATTCAGGGAGGAATCGGGTATACATTCCGTGATTTTACTTGTTTTATCATTACATAAACATCATACCCAGATCTGAGAATGGGCGACATTTACTTCCATTAGAGGAAGTAAAATGCTTTTCTTTGCCCTATGCTTCTTATTTTGAGAACCATACCAAGCCCTTGTTTTTTCTCTGTGTGGCTATAAGCTCGAGTAATGTCTCGAGCCCTTAGTTACGATTGTTTCTCTATCCAGTCATCTATAAGCATTGGTGTCATTTGTTCATGTTAATTTGATTTACGCCATATATTTTAGTTACTCAACTCTATCTACTTTACGTGATATATCACCAATCGGGAATTATTTCTTGTTTTTATGCAAATTAATTATATTCTTATCACTTTTTTATTCTAGAATCTAATGTTTTGTTTGTCTTTTATTAGATTATCGAGGCCCAAGACTTTGACCGGACCAAACAAAGCAGATAAGCACAATACAAAGAGAGACATTAACAACACGAACAACCTCTCCGAACAAAACACGAACAAACACGACCAGGTGGGGGCAACACCGTGCATAACACGGTCCGCCTAGTAATCACTATAAAGTTGAAGATAGTCCACCACCAACTACATAGTTTCAGATCGACCTAAGAAAGGGGTGAAGAGCGTGATTTTTTCCTTCTTTCAACAAAGAAAGCAGAGAAATGCATGCCTCGCTTAGGTCGTATCTGAGGTCCACCTTCAACAAATTGGGTCACTTGACCCCAATTCAAAAAAAAAAAATGTATTTGTTACACAATTTGAAACTTTTATATACTAATATCTATTGGCTGACCCACTAATATTATAAAATATTGACTCTTGACCCATAATTATACATGTTTTTTTATATTAAAGATTTACTAACATGCATCTAATATTTAAGGCTAGGTGATGAAAAATTGATGCTAATCTATGACTACACTTGAAATTTCATGCTAGAAAATTGGTAAAATGATTTTTTTTCCTTTGGCCAACATAATGTATTTAATACTTAAAGGACATGCCTTAATTATCTATATCAACCATATTTATGACGCCCCTGTCCCGGATACCGAGTTTTTTTCCGATAAAGAACGTCCGGCATGCATATAATAAAAAAATTAATCTAATTATTTACGTAATCCTTACGTAAGCATACATCAGAGACCAAGGCAGAAGACAAACCGACAGACTCATGTAACTAAAACGACTAGTAAACGATCGAAATTAACACAGGCTGCATCTATTACATCATCAAGGACTTATTTTCATCCTCAAATACAAATGTATCCGTTACAAAACATTAACCATAAACTCAAACCATTGATTTCCATCATTACAAAGACAAGAGAATATATACCCAAAAGTAAATTGAAAGTAAAGGCAGTGAGACGTCATCTCGCATCATCTCCGGGTCACTCCTCGGTGGCCAAAAGCGACTATAAAACATACCACCTTCTCGGGGTGGTGACAAGAGAGAAGGAGGTAAGTACATACGTTACTTAGTAAGGGTAGAAAAGCGGTACATTAAATAGCAATAAAGGCGGATACATATAACACGGCATCATCTACAATCACTACCACATAGGTTGTAATAGTAGAGTTCTCTCACCTCTACTAGCTCTGTAGTATATCCTCACACAAGGTTTGTTACATCAATACCAAAGGACACTGTGCATTGTGAGAATGCACCGAGACATATTAAGCACCTCTCAAGAAGGCATGGACTTAGGTCTCCAAGTGGGAAATTACACGTTGGCCTTTGACACATAACTCAAAGGGGGTGTAAGAATCCCATGCTCCGATTTAAACGTGCCTTACGGTGATATTGATATTTTAGCTTCGACAACCACATATGTATTTACGAGTTAAGTTCTAACCACCAGATTCATTCACATACAAGTCTTATTAAGGACTTCTAGTCTTAGACATCTAGTTATACTTACCTAGCACGTTGTAAAGAATCATTGACCACTTTAGGTCAAAGTCCCATGAGGCCTAAACAACGCCTTCCGGTGCTCCCACATTCTCCCCTTGAGAGGTCTCGGTTGTGTCTTTGAACCAAGGCTACCCGAAGTCATGATTAGACATTGTCAATTAACATATAATGTTCCAAAAGAACATACATCCCACATCATATCGTGCAATACACGTAAAAACACGAGATTAATATAATACACTTTTACCGTAAGATATATATCACACTTTTGGTATAACCATTAAACATATATAGTACTTTGTTGTGCATACATTTCTACTTCATAAATTAAATACAATTATTTACCGTACATAATATCTATTAAATCCACTATAATAAAAATCATTTTTTCCTGAAATAGGATACTTATATATATATATATATATATATATATATATATATATATATATATATATACTTAGTAGTAGACTATTAATTTTGCATCCTTGTACTACAATTTTGTCTTTTAGTGTTTTTTTGGGGGAAGTAAAACGACGTCGTTTTGATCACAGGAGTTTTTTTTTTTTAGGTAAAGCGAAGTCGTATGATTTGATGCGGTGTTATCACATCAACGTGTTTATCACTAGGGTTTTTATTTGAAGCATTCAATTCTCGATTCGAGTTTGGAAATTTTAATTGTGTTATTATGTAGTTTCTCTTGGTACATTGAAACTCTGGTTTGACTTTTGTGCACGAAGGTGCGTTTGATCTTCTGAATTTTTGGCTAAGTAAAACGAAGTCGTATGATTTGATGCGGTGCCACAAAAACTACTAGAAAATAAAATATTATAAAAATTAGACAAAGAATGAGAATGTTCATTCGATCTATGATACATAAAAGATACATAAAAATAAAAAAGCGAGATCCAACTCCCATTTATCTTACTTATCCTTCGGTTAATTTACTTGATAAAAGATAAGAAAATGAAATTCTTCCGAATCTTTTCTTTTTATTTCTTTTTATTAGTATTAGTTAGGGTTAAGTCGATATGAATAATATTCTACGACTAACAATTCATTTATTCGAGTTTGGGAAATTTTAATTTTGTTATTATGTAGTTTTATTGGTTCACGAAACTCTGGTTTGACTTTTTTTTTGCACGAAGGTGCATTTTGATCTGCATTTTGATCTTGAGTTTTTTCCCACATGTAACCTTTCTTGCTTTGCAAGACGCAGGCGTATTGTCGCCTCTGAGGATGGTTTAAATCTTTTCTAAGCATTGAAGTAGGTTGATATCTTCTTTATTTTTGCTAAAGTAAATTTATTGCAGACATAAAAACTATAACCGGTGCATAAAAAAATAAGGGCACACCGTGCATCGCACGGTGACCCACTAGTATATATATAAAATTCTTTCTACCCTACGGCTGCAATGCTGCTCCAATTATTTTTATAATATTTTCTTCCATTTTTTTCCTACGGCTCCCATGTTGCAAAGTTGCTTTTTTTTTCCTCTTCTTCATACTACTTAAGTGATTCAGTTGTCGGCCCCTTCAGATACATATTTATTAGCTAAGGGAAATATCCCCTTTAGATACATATATTAGTTAATAGAAGTTTTACCTACCAATGGTCCGATGAACATACATATTCCCAGAATAATATCAATACACACAGCTCAAGTATTCCCAGCTCAAGTATCAGTCGCCGCATTAACGGTTTACCATACCAATTAATAATAACACACCACAAAACCACCGTTTAAAAAACACCCCTTTACCTTAACAATTAAAAGTGGATCTAAACTCAACTTGAAAACAAAACTTGAATCCTTTGGTTCCACAACCTCTCACGCACAATCTACGATTCCTAAATGGAATAATATGATTAATATCACCCTCTACACAATTAAAACTAAGACTTTTCCCCAAAAGCGATCAAGATTCGATTTTAGGGCTAAGGCGAAACTTCATTTTATAAAGCGAAGAGTATGGAAACGATCGTCTTCTCCCGAGGTGATCAATTTCTTCTATTGTCATCCGTACAAAATCCTAACGGATTTGCCCTCCACTTCTGGAAAGTTGCGTTGTCTGCGCTTTTTTTTTTTGCCGTCGCCTCTTGTTTTTTCAGAAATTGCGTCTAAAACTGATAAGAGGATTATTTCCTTTTTATAGCCAATAATTAAATCCCTTAATTAAATAACTAAATCGTTTTAATTAAACCCTTTTTAATTAAATAAATATGTAAAATAATAATTAGGTTATAGTACACATACCCAATTACCATTTTACCCCATCTGAAAATTCGGGGTGTTACATCCTCCCCTTTAAAACAGGTTTCTTCCTCGAAACTAAACATAACTGGGAGGTACTTGAACTCTGGAATTTCAAAAACGCCTCGTCTTCTAGCTCTCATGCCGTTTCTACCGGAGTATGATTACTCCACTAACCAAGACTAGTTGTACATCTCCCTTCTTAACTTTCTTCATCATACATTCTAAAGTGCACTCGATTCTTCCGCGTAGGTTAAGATCTATTCAACCATTTCAAGGTCAAAGCTTGCTTCAACATCAATGTCGGTTAAGCATTTGTTTATCAGACACATGAAGGACGTCCTGCACTCGTGAAAAGGGATTCTGGTAACTCCAAATGGATAAGCCAAACGTGCGACTTTAGCCAAGATCATGTAAGAGCCTTCATAACTGGGGCTTAGTTGCATGTGTGCCCAAGCCGTATTACTCTTTTAACTAGGAACGTCGTTAGATACACTTTATCTTCAACTTTAAACTCTAACAGTCTTTTTCTTTCATCTTCTCAACTCTTCTACCTGTCTTGAGCCATCCCGAGGTTGCGATGGTCTACTTTAATCTTCTCGTTGGCTTGTTGTATCAACCTTGGTCTCATATTCTATCACTGTTCCACTTCATCACAGAAACTGGCATTTTACGCTTTCTTCAATACAGAGCTTCGGAGAGTAACATCTGGATACTAGCATGGTAACTAGTGTAGTGGCAACTCTGCTATCTCTATCTCCATGAAAGGCCATGAGTAGTATTGTTTCAACTCTCTGTACATCTTGGTTGCTCTTTAATAAACTGCATTTGCTATCTTGTTGGCTTCATCCACCACTTTCTTCCTCAGCTCTTCCACATTCATGCCAAAGGTTATTATGCCAAAGGTTACCATCTTCATATAACTTGTGACCACTGGCTAGTTTGGTTATGGCCACTCGAATCTCATCCACCACTTTCTCCACGATCTCATCAACTGCCTCGAATCTTGCAATCAACGGTAAAACACACTTTGCTTCATCCTAGGCCTATATCTTGTATGTTTAAACTTTCCAACTGATCCACAATGTCTGGATCACCTGAATTCTTTCAATCTCAATCTCCATTACCGCAATGCAAGCTTTACGGAAATCGCAAGGATCTTAATCGAAGGGCTTCGTGACTTTTCGAAAAGAAGAAACATGCATTTGCCATACTTTCTCTCTGAGAGTCTGATCCAAATTCTTATGCCAATAAGGGTTAGCTTGGAAACAAACAAAGTTGAAAAGTGAAAAGTTGAGTACCAGAGTGGTATGTCAACTTGGTAAGCCAAAGAAAGGCATATGCACTCGAAACAATAGAGATTTCTTAGGTTACAATCAAGGCAAGAAGACTTCGGATTGAGGGAAGCTTGAAGTTGGTTCAAGATTGAAGGACAAGCGTTGTACCATAGTATAAAAGATAATCACAAAAAGGAAGAATGAAAGAATATCTTGCAGGTGAAACTCTTTTAAGAAAGTGGGCATCTACAAGATATTGTGGTCTGCAAAGGAACTCTGACCGTTTGAAAGGAAGGTAATGAGCTTTTACATAAGCCCTTTGGAAGTGGGGACGTTAAGAGAAACATCACATGATGGTCTTGGGAACATTTAATACAAAAAAGGAAGAGAATATTGGACTTGAAAGCATTTGGTAAGTGAGCTTAATCATTAACGATTGATAAACAAACTGATTGTTTGCGAACTAAAAAGGTTCTCAATTCGCATGATTATTGTAAAGGGTTCATCCAACAACGAGAAAACAAAGGGAAGGCACAAGGTTGAGCACACGAAAGAATAAGCAATGAGAAATACGAGAAGAGGGTAAAGGTCCCAACATGAAGAAGTTCACGGGGCCAAAGCGAGCATACCAAAAGGTCTTAGGAAGGATAAAACTTGTCAAGAAGTGTCAAGTTTGCATCAAAGAGAGTTATTTCAAGATTGAAATGAGATAGAAATTTCCTCAAAGTAAAGTAAGGAAAATCAAAAGGTTTGAAAAGGGGTCCGTAACAAACAAGTTTTGAAGTGAAGGAGAAAAGGCACTTAAGAAATGTCAGATAAATTTTGATTTCACAGAATTAGTTCAAACTTCCAAAAGATGTGAAAAAAATAATCATTGATGATCTAGTTCAAGGTTTCAAGGTTATTCCTTATGAGGAAATGAAAAGGGTTAAAATAAAACAGATGTCACAACCAGTATACAAAATATCATAGGGCACAAAGACAAGCGAAAGAGCGTCGAAAGGTGTATCTGTTGGTTCATGGCTCTAAATGGCCTGAAATGGATTTAAAACTGAAAGATACAAGGTGCATTCCCCTGAATCAAAATTAATGAAAAAATCGAGTTCAAAAGTTGGTTGGCTAGATAGGTTCGGAAGGCACTTGGAAAACGGCTACCTTCCATTTGAAATTGGATTAGTATAAGTTGTCAAAAGGTTGACGGTAAGTAACTGAAAAGGGTGTAAAGGTAGGTTTAAAGATCTGACTGGCAAAAAGATGAGATGCATACCATGAAAGAACAAGCAGTATTAAGAGAGAAAGTTACAACATCGACACTACCCTTAAGAGGGAAGTTGATAATGAACACAAGTAAGATGAATGTTCTAACATTAGAAAGTTTAAACGATTATGGATTTGAAAGGAAGGGTGGGAGTGCAACAATGCGGAGTCAGAGGGGACTTGCTTCATTAATTTAAAAGTAGAAAGGTGTGAACTTGTTCAGAAGAAAGGCTTAAAAAGATATGCTTCTAAGGTAACTCATGGCACAAGATGGTGAGTAGTTGTTGAAAATAATCTCGAGTAAGGAATCAGATGGGAAGTAGTTTACTAGAAAACACATGATTGAAAAAGGTATAAAAGGATTTGAACTTCAAGCATGGCATACCAGAAGGTAACATCTTGGTGATTGTTTATACCTGCAAAAGAAACCATAATGTTAGCCTCACAAACACCCATCTAAAAGACTTGACTCAGGAGGAGATCATACTCCAGGGATCAACTTCTGGAACATAACAGTCATAACTTATCACTCTCTTAGCCTTGGCCTTAAGTCAGGAGGTGAAGGTTCTTTTTAGGCGGTTGGAGTTGATATTTACTCCGGATCTGTGCGTTATCGACTTGTGTAGCCCAAAAGAAAAGAAATTTGAGCACGATCAAAAGAGAAAATCTTGGAGTTTCCCGGATGATAGCAAGATATTAGAATTTTTGGATGTCAATAAGTCGGTCAAAAACTGTTGGTACTTTGAAAAGGCTTTGGTTAAGTTTAGAGGGGGGTGAATAAACTTAACAATTAAAACTTTTGGAGTTAACAAACTCAGCAACTTCAGCAGCCTGCTGATAGCTCAGTAGTCTGGTGACACTCAGTAGTCTGCTGACTATTGACTTTACTGAATTTGTTGCAGCGGAATATATTTAAATTAAGCCTTATTACTTGTTGTTAAAATATGATACCAAGTATTAGATACTCAGTAGTGTATGTGTGTGATTCAGTTCCTAGTTCAGTGGTTTGATGTGCTAAATGTACTAAATGCAAAATGTAAATGCAGAAAGTAAGTAGGCAATTTTTATAGTGGTTCCAGGTGGTGTAATCCTGTCGGTCCACTCTTCTTTTGTGATGTTGGAGGTAATTCACAATAGATACTTGAGGTAGCAGTTACAAAAATCCCTAAGTTGTTTGTCCTTCACCAATAACTATGGCTTCACAAACTGAACACTTGGAGCAGTAGGATTCTTTGCTCCAAAGTCTTCCACTTGGTCCTTGAAGGGTAGGATTGCCTCTTCACCAGCTCCACCACAAACAACAGTCCTTGACACCCAAAGATGCTTCACTGACTTCAGCAGGTTTCTTATAAAAGAAAGTTTGAATCAAGTAAGTGATTCACTTTCAAGCGACTTGATCGAGGATGATATGATCGGCTTGATCGGGATGCTATGATCGGCTTGGATTCTTCAAGTGTGTAAACTTGATGTAGCTTGATAACGATTACACTTGAAGAAGTTTTACGGATCGATAGCTTTAAGTTCGGTTGGATTCGGCAGGTGATTTATGATAAGAATCTGAAGCTCAAGATTATTTGTTGTTTTTCTCTCAAAAATCATCATCTGTTTTCTGTAACAGGGGTCTTCTATTTATAGGTGAGAATCCTTGTGAATTATGTTTGAAATTCAAACATAGCCATTTCAGATTTGTCCTATCTTGACTTGCTTTACGTCACTCACATAGTAATCTTGACATTTATCGATTTTTGTCGAATTCGATTATTCACCCTTTGACTTGTATCCATTGGATAAACCTCTGTTTATTTCCAACGTCCCTTTAATCTTGGCCATTGATTTGTTGATAAAATCAAGAGTTGTTATTTGTCCTTTTCCTTGTAAACTTCCAATGTAACCTTTGATTAAATCAAAATATATGTTCAGCAGGTTCATGTGTATGTAAGTTTGCTGAAATACATATCAGTCAGCTGATTCAAGGTTGTTGTGTTTATAAAAAATCTTCAGTTGACTTCTCTGATATCTAAATTTTTATTGTGAAGTTAGATTACACCATTTTGAATATAACTAAGTTCCAATCACCACTTAACTTTAGGAACTTAGACCTTGTACACAAGGTATATGCAATCAGCTTAGGTCATCACAGACTTCCCTAAATTCTGATTCCATATCCTTGACATTAAATACTAAGTTTGATCCCTTATCCTTTAATAACTGAGTTTGAGCCCTCAGCCTTCAGTCTTCAGCAGGTTCCTAAACTAGTCTACTGACTCAGGTATCCTATTGATCTAGACAGGTCTGCTGATGAAAGTCAGTTGACCTTTTACAGTGCTTGTTTGATCAAAGCTATACAAGATCAAACTCTAATAATCCTATACATTTGATTCTTTTTGCCTTTTTCTATAACAGCTAGTCTGGCACTCATCACTAAAACTTAAAATAAGTCCAACAATTTTCCCCTTTTTGGTGATGATGCCAATACCCTCCTTAAAGCAAAGCAAAAAAAGTAAAAACACAAACAGAAAAATTCAGTCATTTCTCATTATAATCAGTTTGTTCAAAAGATATTACAATCTAGATTCAGCAAAAGTAAAATGCAAGTGTAAGTATGTTGATCTAGTTTCTTCTTTCCCTTTCCTGCCTTTCCTTCTCTTACTGTTCATGATATTCTCTTATATCTCTTACCATTTCTCTCATCCACTGATTTTCAATAAGGGAAAAATCAATATGGGGATTCACTTCCTTCCACCATTTTCATGCCTCGGGTAGAGTAAGGTTAATCTGATGTAATCTGAAGCCTAAACGCATGTATAACTCTTTGAACTCATTGAGTGAATCTTTAACGGATGTAGTGGGTAGACTCCTTCCACCTCTACCACCTCTTCCACCTCTGTGTGAAGATCTTAAGGCTTTCACTCTTGATTTCCAAAAATTAAGCCCCAAAAGGAATTTAGTCCTCATGAAAGTCCTTGTCATGGTAAGGTCTTCTCTTGTTGTAGTAAAGATTCTTATATTCTTTGAAAAGATCATCGATAAGTGGAAGTCACCCAGTGCGGAGTTCTCTGAAAGCATTGGTGTCGACCTCCCATCTCTTCTCATGCAAAAATTCGGCAGACCTCTTTTGCAACCGATGTTTGGCTCTCTTCCCCTTATTGACATCATCAACAAAATAGGACAAAGAGGCCTTGAACACTCTCTTGTGTGATCACCAAGTTGGTCGATTGACCTTCCATGATCTCGATTCTAGTGTCAAGCTGCGGTGATCTTTTCTTGCATTATGCTGCTCAGGTGATTGATCCTCTCAAGAAACTTAGGATCCAATCCAAAGAGGGTGAAGTGTTCAAAGAGTTCGACCCACAATGAGGCTTGGGTGCCTCGGCAAGTTTATCATGTTTACGTGAATAGATGTAAACGATCTTTCAGGAACTTATCCTACAGTGTATTGCCCTGTTTTATTCCCTTTACATCTTGGGCAAGATCAACAAGAGCATACTGAGTGGAAGTAATATTGGAAGCAACAGTTTCAGTGGTTCTTCCTCTGTTTTCCACCAAGTTCACCAAGTCATCAAACTTTTGCTCTTGTCTGTCAATTGAGTTATTAATCTTGTAATGTCATTTCTAACGGCCCTCAACTCATCCAACACTTGTCTTTGGTACCCCACCGACCATATGTCCAGCCGACTTCATCGTGAGCTCTTCCACATTGTATTGTGCCCTCTGTCTGCGACAACCATGGCTCTACTCTTATGTGCCTTCCAAAGCGGGCGGGACCTTCTTCAACCATAGCACCAAGAATATCCTCTATAATTGGATCTTGTGCAGGTTCCTCAAAAATTGGTATGTATGCCTGTTGAGGTTCAGCAGCAATAATTTCTTCCTCATTCATTTGAAACTCCTCATCACTGAAGTCATAGTCCAACAGCTGTTCATCCTCATCAATAACAGCAGTCTAATGACTATCTTTCCCTTCAGTGGCCTTTACTCCAATAGGCTCTACTACAGCAGCTTGTTCTTCAATAATTACAGAAGTTTCCTCCAAACCCATTGGGAGTTCCAACCTTTGTCCAGGTGCTGTTTGGTCCTCAGCAACCTGTACCACCAGTTCCGACCTTTATTCAAGTGTTGTTTGAACCTCAGCAGCCCGAACCTCCTCAAAATCTAATGGTGATTCTTCCACACCCATCACCATGTCCAACCTTTGTCCAATCACTGTATGTTCCTCGGTGAGTCGGACTCTCTCTTCCACACGAGATAAAAGGAAAAGTTGCCATGTTTTCCTCTAGAATTCCTCGAAAGATCGACAATCTTCTATAGATCCTCGGCGATTTAGAGATAGTGCCACGAGTATCAATCCATTCTTGATATTGAACAGAATCATCAGAACTAACATCAGGCTCACTATATTCAATAACATACTCTTCATCCAAATCTTCAGTCTACTGATCCTCAGGATTCATATCAGCCTCCACAACCTTGAATGCATCAGATGTGCCAACCATCCTGTTACCTCCAAGGTTTATGCCATCATTGATTAAGGCCTCCAAATCATCTATGGTGAGATCTTCCAGATCCTCATCCATTTGACTAGTCTCTTTGGCCTCGGCAGACTTGCCAAGATCGATGGACCGTTCTACACTTGGTTCATTTATCATAGCAGATTCACCGGCTTCTCCTTGATGTGGGGATGACCATCATCGAATCGGATGATGATGAATCATCACTATACTGGTCCATCCCAAGGAGTCTTGAACATAATACCTTCTTCTCCTTCTCTTTTCAATAATTTCCATTAATCTCATTTCCAACAGGAGGTATCAACCAAGTCAAGCAAATTTTCCACTCCTAACTTGTCAAAAGCCCACTCCTCAAAGTCTATCATAGGCTCAGTAGCAGATTTTTGTCTCTTGTAAAATCCAAACTTCCATTGGAAATAATCGAAGAACTTGGCGAGTGTAGGATCAACATACCCTTCCTTCCTTTTCTTTTCTTTCCTTTCAAAGGGCATAGTTGGCTTTCTGGGAGCTGTCTGTCCACTTTCCTGATCTCCAAATGTCTCAACAAGGAGATTCAGTGTTTCCTCAACAGATGTTTCTAGGTCAGTAGGTTTCTCAGGTTGTACATTTGTACCTACCACCTCCAGCTGCTCCACACTTGGTTCCCCCTGACTTACATGCTCATCAGCAAGGTTAGCAGCAGACTGCTCTTCCTCCTGAACTATTGCAGAATTTGAAGGGTCTTGTACAGTTATATCAATATCCACAGCAGGTGTACACTCAGTAGTCTGATGTGGTTCTTGATCTTCTCAGTGAGTTGCTCAACAACAACCTCTCCAAATTCAGTAGGCTTAACAATTTTTAAAGGTTCATCTTCAATTGCCTGTTGCTCTTCTTCTTCCCTTTGTTCCTCAAGGACCCTCAGTTCCTTGCCTTTTCCATGCTTCTTTTTCTTAGCAATTTCCTTCATTCTCTTGGAAAATTGCTCTGATTCAACTTTAGTAGCTTTCCTCTTCCTTGTAATTTCAAAGCGAGGTCGATAACTTCAACTTCAAGCGGACCTCGGTGGACTCGGCGATCTCTGCCTTGCTTGCTTCTTTGTTTTCTGGGCTTTAGCATTTACATTATTTTTACGGTGTCGTGACCTTTCTTTTATCAAAGAACTTTCTTGGGTGCAGCAGATGTAACAACTTGCTTGACCTGCCCTTCACCAGCACCATCATCTCCATCATTATCACTTTCCGGTTAGCCAAGATCCTCATCTTCATCATCATCCAAACCAGGGATGAGATAGCCAATCTCTTTCTTATATCTTGACTTGTTTATTTTCTCGGGTGCAACATCAGCAATCCCCAAATGATTCAACAGGGCCTGAACCATCAAACCCAAAGGTAAAGCCTTGGATTTCCTTGTCCCTTCTCTTTCATCGGTTATCACTTTCTTCATGTAATGGACAAAGAATCCAGCCCAATCAAACTTCATGCTTTTGCGAGATGATGATTAATAGTTCAATCTTGGGTCCCGATAATGTATCAAGGCTTCCACCGAGTCCCAAGATATTCTTTGCTATTATCTTACTTAGCGAGTTGTACTCCATTCTATATGCTTCACATTGATGCTCAATGTTGATTTAATGACATCATTGGTCTTTATTACATCAACAAAATCCAATTTTGACAAGTCCCATTTCCTCGAGATTAGTTGGAGCATCATGTATGGGTGCAAAACCAAAAGCTTCCTCTCGGCGGTGCGAGGAAACTTCAATCTCCTGGCCATTCATTGTTGTAGTAAATGCCTCTCTATTATCTCTTATCACAATGTTTCTCCAGAAGCTAACAACATTTGTGTAAGATATTCTTTCCAGTCTTATATTGAGCACATCTTTCAATCCTTCGTATTTTCTAATTCTTCTACCAATATTGATAGCCAACTCAGTTTTGTTAGCATCAACAACAAAGCCTTTGACACTTTGGCTTGTTCCGATATGAACATCATCCTTATCTGCCATTATTGAAGAATAAGATGAAGAAGATAGCTTTCAAATCTGTATTCACACGGTATATTTGCAGAGAAAATCAATCTGAGTTTTGTAAGTATTCTTTGTGTATATGTCTGTATATATATGGATAGGTAGTTGAGAGTGTCAGATAATGCACTGTAGCATTAACCACGATTAAATATGGAATGAATGAGATCTTAACACGTGGCCCATAACTTATCCATAAAGAGTTGTAACCGTCAGATCGTGTAACTACGGTTATAAAGATAAGATAAATAGCCCGGTCTTTTGCTTTTAGACTTTTGTTAAAGTTTGACTGTAACGTATGCCTTAGCAGCCTTTACCATCAGTGGACTTGGCTCAGCAGCCTGCTGACAATGTTACTCTGCGGATCTTCAATTCTTCTTGTTTTGTCCAATTGATAATACATAATGAAGTTTATACCAATGACTGATCTGTCAAGTGAGCTCACCCAACATGACAAAGACCAATCCCCTTGGCAACTTCATTTGCTCAATTATTCAAACATAAATAAGTACATGGAATTGTTGATACCAATGACTAATCTGCTAAGTGAGCTCACCCAACATAGCAAAAACTAATCCCCTTGGTGAATTCCAGTACATTGTTGATCATAGGTGTATCAGTCAACTTTTATAATTCCAAGTTCAGTCCTTAACTTAGCAAATCTTTCACTATCCAATGGTTTGTGAATATATCAGCAAGTTGATCTTCAGTGGGGATGTAAAGAACCACCACATCCTCCTTTTCAACATGATCTCTTATAAAATGATGTCTTACATCAATATGCTTGGTTCTTGAGTGCAAAACAGGATTTTCTGTGATTGCAATTGCACTTGTGTTGTCACACATTATAGGAATTTCTCTTTCTTCAATTTCATAATCCCTTAATTACTATCTTAACCAAAGTATTTGTGCACAGCAACTTCCAGCAGCAATATATTCAGCTTCAGCAGTAGAAGTTGATATAGAATTTTGTTTCTTGCTAAACCAGGAAACCAGTCTATTTTCCATCAAATGACAAGTTCCTGTGGTGATTTCTATCAATCTTGCATCCAGTATAATCAGAATCTAAGTAGGATATAACCTTGAAACTTCCATCTTTTGAATACCAAATTCCTACATCCAAAGTCTCTTTTAGATACTTGAGATTCCTTTTGACTGCAGCTAGATGACTTTCCTTAGGTTTAGATTGAAATCTTGCACAAACACCTACAACAAAGGATATATCAGTCTGCTTGGCGATGGAGTCTGACCAGATTGCCTATCATCATCTACGTATAAAGTCGATGAACATCTTTGCCTTCTTTGTCTTCATCCAATCTAATGTTTGTGCAGCATAGGAGTTGATACCTTGGTGCTATTTTCCATACCAAATTTCTTGACTCCTTGGTATACTTGGTTTGATGAATGAAGATTCCATCTTTCATTTGTTTGACTAGCAATCCCAGAAAGTAGTTCATTTCTCCCATCATACTCATTTGAAATTTACTTTTCATCAGATTAGCAAACTTTTCACATAGTAATTCATTTTCAGAACCAAAAATTATGTCATCAACATAAATCTGTACCAGCAGGGTGTTGTCTCCTTCATTGATTCTGAAAAGAGTCTTGTCAATGGTACCTTTGGTAAAACCATTGTCCACCAAGAATTGAGATAGGGTCTTATACCATGCTCTTGGTGCTTGTTTCAAACCATAAAGTGCTTTATTGAGTCTGTACACTTTATCTTCTTGATCTTTAACTTCAAAACCAGGAGGTTGGTGAACATAGACCTCCTCTTCCAGAATGCCATTCAAGAATGCACTTTTGACATCCATCTGATATACTTTGAAGTTTTTGTAAGCAGCATATGCCAAGAATAATCTTATAGCTTCCAATCTTGCAACAAGGGCATATGTTTCATCAAAATCTATTCCTTCTGCTTGAGAATAGACTTTTGCTACTAGTCTGGCCTTGTTCCTTACAATGGTACGATTCATCCAATTTGTTTCTCTGTATACCCATTTGGTTCCAATTATATTTGCATGATTAGGCCTTTCCACTAGTGTCCAAACTTGATTTCTTTCAAATTCATTCAATTCTTCTTGCATAGCAATTATCCAATCTAGATCTGATATTGCTTCTTCAACAACTTTAGGTTCCATTTGAGATAGAAAACAAGTGAACATTGCTTCCAATTGTCTTCTAGTCCTTACACCTTGTTGTATATTGCCAATAACTTGCTCAGCAGGGTGATCCCTTAACCATTGTGGATTTTGGTTAAATAGATTCTCAGGAACATCATCTTGATAGGTGCATTGTTGCTTCAAAGAAGGGGTTCAGTAGATCCTTGAACTACCTCAGTTGTTGCATCAATAGTGTTACCCGATGAAGGTGTTCAAAGAGGCGAGTCGAAACCTTTAACTCATTCATCCTTTCCAAAACATCAACACATTCTGGATCAGTGACTTGTTGATTCTCAGCAGGTTCTGAAGCTTCATCTTCCATTCCAGTAAACTTAGGTTCATCAAATACAACATGTATTGTTTCTTCATGTTTCAGTGTCCTTTTGTTCATTACCACAATGCCTTGGTCGATGAAAGAATATCCCAAGAAGATTCCTTCATCTGATTTTGGCTAGAATGTCTTCAAGTGTTCCTTATGATTTAAAATAAAACATTTGCTTCAAAATGGATAGAAATAGGATATATTAGGTTTCCTTCCATTCCAAATCTCATAAGGTGTCTTTAGCGACTTTTTGTTCATCGAGGTCTGTTTTGTGTATAGCATCTTTGTATTGTTTCGCTTTGACAAAATATCTTTCGAGTAATAATGCTTCACAAATCATAGTTCTTCCTGCTTTTTTTTAAAGTTCTGTTTCTTCTTTCAAAGAACCCCATTTCTTTGAGGTGTACCAAAGAAGCTGACAGTTGATGTAGCACACCATTTTGCTCACGGTATTCTCTTATAAATTTATTGAAAAATTCAGTACCCTTGTCTGATCTGATCTTCACTACTGTCAAACTTTTCTCATTTTGCAATCTCTTCAAGAGTTCAGGCATCTTTTGAAGTGTTTAAGCTTTTCTTGTTCAAGAATACCACCCAAGTGTATCTTGAATAATCATCCACAACTACTAAAGTGTACTTTTTTTCCTGTTACACTTGTTGGTGTCACTGGTCCAAAAAGATCCATGTGCATCAGCTCCAAAACTCTTATTGTTGATTGCTTAGTCTTTGACTTGAAGCTTGATTTTGTTTGTTTACCTTACTGACAAGCATCACATATAGAATCCTTTTTGAATGTGATCTCAGGTAGACCAATCACCAGTTTCTTCTTCACCAACTGATTGATATCATCAAAATTTAGATGATTTAACTTCATATGCCATAACCAATTTAGTTCTGACTTGGTATGCACAATCAGGAAGGTTTCGGAACAGCAGTGGACCAATCCACAACATACATTTTTTGTTGTCTTCTTCCAGCCAACACAACTTGATCACCTCTTTCACTGATGACAATACATGTGCCTTTGTCAAAAGTAACCTTGTAACCCATGTCAAAAAAGCATCTAGTGCTCGATGAGGTTGTAGTCCAATCCTTTCACAAATGCAACATTCTGATTGTTAATCCATTTCTCACAAGTGTGCCATATCCTCTCTTGTATATCCTGGTGTATTCTTGTTGCCAAAATTCACTCTTGGACTATCCTTTGCCACATGGTCGACAAGCGAGTGCTTATTCTTTGTCATATGTCTGGAACATCCACTGTCAAAGTACCAGACACCCTACAAAACAAAGCTAATATATTTTAGGTACCCAAAATTGTTTGGGTCCACGATGATCAGTGGTAAGCATGACCCTTGTCAAGTTTCCATAAGGTCTTCTTTGAAAGGTATCATACTTTTGTTCATATATGTATTCTACACATCCATAAGGTCTAACATTTGGTTGTGTAGGACTCACATATGCTTTCTGGACTTTTGGTATATAGTGATGTTTGGAGTGATTTCATTTGTTAGAAGCACTCGCATAACCATTAGTTTGCTGTCTGTTAGGAATAGCCCTGTAGTATGGAGTCTGCTGAGGTCTCTACAGAGGTCTTATATAAGTCCTCTGGTGAGTCCTCTGCTGATTCCATTGTTGAGGTTTTACCCTAGCAGTATGGTTATATCTGTTGTTTCTAGCAATAGGAACAGGAATATTCCAATCATTATCAATAGGGAACAGTCTACCTTTCCCCCTGAGATAAGTATCCCTTGAATGATTGACATTTTTAGTTTTAGGGTTCTTATCCTTGGAATATTTCTGATTTTTACCTTTTTGTGGTCTAGCAGACTTGGTAGCAGTGCCGCTGTCAGCCAGTCTACAAGGTGCAATGATCCTACTTTTGGATTTATTCCTTTTGTTATGTGCTGTTGACCTTTTTGACTTCTGATTTTGCCTCCTTGAAGTTTTCTCGTTAGTAGGCTTCACTGCCTTAGCAACCTTTTTGGGAGTTGGATTTTGTGCAGGTACAAACTTAGCACCAATTACGGTACTAGGTTCGATAAGCTTCTGGATCCACTCTTATTGGATTGTTGATTCCAAATCCAAGGCATGTTCTATCACCATAAGGCTTTCCAAATTTGAATGCGGTGGAGGAACAAGATTGTTCAAATGATTCAACGACTCTCACGAATGTACAATGAGACTTGTGTTGATTCTGTCCAAACTCCTTTCCTTACCCTTAAGAATTCTTAATTCGACTTTTAACCTTTCAACTTCGATTGAAGAGCTTCTTTTTCACCTTCAAAATCACATAACCAAATTGTATTATCCTCGCTTGATTAAGGATGGCATCCAAAGTTTCTTTATTGTCAGAATTTTTAGGATTTGAACCACAAGTTGATTCACAATCACTTTCAGTAGGAGTGTTTATAGATACAGAATTGTATACCTCCTCTGTTTCATCCATATTTTCCATTAAAGCATAATCATCCATATCAGCAACAAGTGCAGTATCATCAGATTCATTTCCTTTTTCTAATTTTACTTCATATCCTGATTCATCTTCAGCAACCATAGCTTTCTTGCCAAATCTTCTTTGTTGACTTTTTCTCTTCAGTAAGTCTGGACAATCAGGTCTGAAATGTCTAGGCTTCTTGCAATTGAAGCACAGATAATCAGGTTCCTTCTTCGGTTTTAGTTCAGGACAGTCAGGTTTGAAGTGTCCTGGTTTCTTGCATTGATAGCACAAGTAATCATTGTCTTTCTTGGATTCTTCCTTCTTCTTTTCACTAAACTTCTTTGTGAAATTCTGATTTTCTTGCTCAGTAGGGCAATTTGCTCTTGCATCTCATCCAGTGGGTCATCTTGAGCTCCTGATGTTTCTCCTTGATGTGTAGCAGCCAATGCAATGGCCGTTGGTTCTTCTTTTTCAGTCTCAGGTACAAGTTTCCTACTAAATTCAAAGGCCTTAAGATCTAAAAAACATTGAAGGTTTCCTCCTCATGTAAACTTCTCATTTCTTCTATGGCAGTCACCTTCATCTCCCAAATTTCTTTTGTAGGTAAAGCTTCTAGAATTTTTGAATTGATTTCTTCTTTTGAATACTTTACACTCAGTAGGGTGATTTCATCCATGATTGCATTGAATCTTGACTCCATTTGTTCAATAGTTTCATTTGGTTTCATTTTGAACTCCTAGAACTTCTTCTTTGCCACACTGATCTTGTTCTTCTTGATAGCATCAATGCCTTCACAGATTAATTGCAATTTATCCCAAAGTTCTTTTGAAGTCTTGAAATCTTTCACCTTCATGTACATATTGCTATCCAAGGTTCTGTATATGATATCAATAGCAATATTGTTGAGGTTTGCTCTTTTTCTATCTTCAGCATTCCATTTTCTTTTTGGCTTTGGAATGTACTGAGTTTGATTATCCACAATTATAGCTTTTGTGATTTCCAGTGGTCCATCAGTCAGCACATCCATCATCTCATCATGTGTTGCAGCTAGAAAAACCTGCATATGACGTTTATACTCATCAAAACGATCTAAATAACACATCAGCATTGTTCTAGCATACTAGTTATTATCCATGATACAAATCTTTGAAAATCAGAAACTTGAAAAAGTTTTCAAAGTATTTTCACAAGCACAACAAGTAGGATTACGTCGAGCAGTAACCTTTCGCTCTGGTACCAATTGTTGGTCCCTTGAAAAGGCTTTGGCTAAGTTTAGAGGGGGGTGAATAAACTTAACACTTAAAACTTTTGGAGTTAACAAACTCAAGCAACCCAAAGACTCTTGTGATAGCTCGATGTCTGGTGACACTCGGTGAGTCTGTGACTATTGACTTTACTGAATTTGTTGCGTGAAATATATTTAAATTAAGCCTTATTACTTGTTGTTAAAATATGATACCAAGTATTAGATACTCGATTAGTGTATGTGTGTGATTCATTTGCTAGTTCGGTGGTTTGATGTGCTAAATGTACTAAATGCGAGAATGTAAATGCAGAAAGTAAGTAGGCAATTGTTATAGTGGTTCCAGTGGTGTAATCCTGTCACCCACTCTTCTCTGTGATGTTGGAGGTAATTCACTAGAGATCCTTAAGGTAGCGATTACAAAAATCCTAAGTTGTTTGTCCTTCACCAATAACTATGGTTTCTAAATCTGTACACTTGGAGCAGTAGGATTGCTACTCCAAAGTCTTCCACTAGTCCTTGAAGGGTAGGATTTCCTCTTCACCACTCCACCACAAACAACGATCCTTGACACCCAAAGATGCTTCACTGGCTTCAAGAGGTTTTCTTATAAAAGAAAGTTTGAATCAAGTAAGTGATTCACTTTTCAAATGGCTTGATCAGGATGATATGATCGGCTTTGATTCTTCAAGTGTATAATCTTGATGTAGCTTGATTCTGATTACACTTGAAGAAGTTTCTTTGAATCGATGAGCTTTAAGTTCAATAGGTCAATTCGGGGGTGATTTCTTGATAAGAATCTGAAGCATAAGATTATTTGTTGTTTTTCTCTCAAAAATCATCATCTGTTTTCTGTAACAGGGGTCTTCTATTTATAGGTAAGAATCCTTGTGACTTATGTTTGAAATTCAAACATAGCCGTTTCAGATTTGTCCCATCTTGACTTGCTTTTTGTCCCTGTACATAGTACTGACACTGTCAGTTTACTTTTTGTCAGATTTCGGACTGTTCACCCTTTGACTTGTATCCATTGGATAAACCTCTGTTTATTTCCAACGTCCCTTTAATCTTGGCCATTGATTTGTTGATAAAATCAAGAGTTGCTATCTGTCCTTTTCCTTGTAATCTTCCAATGTAACCTTTGATTAAATCAAAATATATGTTCAGCAGGTTCCTGTGTATGTAAGTTTGCTAAAATACATATCAGTCAGCTGATTCAAGGATGCTGTGTTTATAAAAACACTGCAGCTGACTTCTCTTATATCTAACTTTTTATTATGAAGTTAGATTACACCATTTTGAATATAACTAAGTTCCAATCACCACTTAACTTTAGGAACTTAGACCTTGTACACAAGGTATACGCAATCAGTTTAGGTCATCACAGACTTCCCTAAATTCTGATTCCATAGCATTGACTTTAAATACTAAGTTTGATCCCTTAGCCTTCAATAACTGAGTTTGAGCCCTTAGCCTTCAGTCTTCAGTAGGTTCCTAAACTAGTCTACTGACTCAGGTACCCTACTGATCTAGACAGGTCTGCTGATAAAAGTTAGCTGACCTTTTACAGTGCTTGTTTGATCAAACCTATACAAGATCATACATTTGATCTAGACATATTTTTGCCTTTACTCTATAACAGCTAGTCTGGCACTCATCACTAAAACTTAAAATAAGTCCAACAAAAACAATTATTGTTTTCGAGTGCAGAAGCTGTCAAAATTTCCGGATTTATCAACGCTGATGTGAATTGTAGATTGAGATCAAAAGAAAAAGAATTTGACCTTGATTCCAAGAGGAAAGTCGTAGAAGAGTGTTGTCTACCACATATCCAAATTGCAGGTTATTTGAAGGTATTTAACTGTTCAAACAAGAAGAAGAAGTGAGAGTCTTTGTTGCAGAATTTCTAGACAGAGTGTCCGGCATCACATGGATTTTATGAACAATCCACCATGATTAGTGAGTTGATGTAAAAAGAGAAATTGTAGCCAAAATAGTGATCTACTATTCTGAAAATTTTCAGAATTTTGGAGCGATGGAAACTGTTTTACATGAAACGCAAAACACAGGGAACAAAAGCATTAGCCCGTGTTGGATAAAGTTAACTCCAAGGACGATGAAAATCATGTATTAAAGAAAGAAACCTTTAACACCGGTGGTTGAATTGAATAAGAAGCACTTGGAAAAGATAGAAATGTATATGGAGTATGCGTGTGGAACCCGTGATCGAGCAAAGCAGGTCAAAGAATTTTGATAAGCAAGTAAAAGTGGAAGGAGAAATTGGAAGATTTATAGAGTCGAATCAGATATCGTACTCTACAAAGGTTGGCCAAGTCAAAACTAGACTTTGATATTGATGTGTAAATGAAAGTGGAAAGATCACGATAGGGAGTGTAAGGAAAATTCAACCAAGAGAACCTCAACTTGAAGGTGTAGGCATAAGACTCGATCCCTAAGTTTTACTTAAAGGGTTTCACTTAGTCCTGAGTGACATGGTTTGGTTTAGAGACTTCAACATTATTGGGTTCGGTGCTTAGCGGGCTAACTTAAGAGGGTCTACACCTAAAAGATCTAACTCCAAGGTTCCCATCTTACGCTTTCTAAACACAACTAGACCACTTCTCAAGAGTTTAAGTCCTATGCAATGGTGTTACTTGCCTCTCTGATACAAACTGTGACGCCCGCGTCCCCGGATACGAGTCCTTATCCGGGAAAGAGCGTGATGTGATTCCGTTGGAATCAGATCCGATGTTTTTCCCAGAAGTAACTAAGGGAACAATGACAAGCTAATGATCCTAGACTAAGTAATCCAACTAAATCATAGGCGAGACGCCCAACAATCGCTCACAATCTTTGGTAAATCCTCTGAGGGTGAACTTTCTACGACAAAGAAAATTCTCACTGCGCATGTGATATTCAAGCCTTATGACTTGGTTGAGTAAAACTCAATAACTTGGTTTTCATAGAATAATTGTGTTAAGAATGAAAAGCTAGTGTTTGCCTTATATAGGCTTACATTCAAAAAACTAGAAGTAAGAAAGCAATGTGGGATAAATTCCCACTATGAAAAATGTGCCTACCTCCTATTGGCCAGAAACAAAATGTTACTATTGGCTAATAAAAGAATAAATAAATAAAGTCTTTGAAAATCCAATATAAAATAAAACCAACTTCAAATTAATTAAATAATATATCCGCCATAGGGTCTTCATAATACTCATAAATAGCACGAATAATGGAATCCTCCGAGCATGAATGGATCACATCATTCCTCCCGGTTCGAAAGGATTTGTCCTCGAATCCACCTAGATCGAATAGTAAGTGTGGCCGAACATATATGAGTAGGTCCTCATAGTGAAGGACATCCAGGAAAAGTAAAGAGGTGAACACTTTAGTAACCAACCTCGCGTACAAACGGACGGGGCCAACATAATAATCAGCAAACACAAAATCGAAAGGACGACAATGCACCAAAAATGGATCACGATAAATATGTGATGCGCGTATATCTTTTAAGTGGACAAGCGGACCAGCCGACGTGGCAACATCGTCAACGCCTCCAACAAAAGGAGTATGTACCTGCAAAGAAAATGTTGGGGTAACACAATTCAAAAGTGGCTCAATGGTGAGCATGGTTGCCTCCTCATTCTCAACAGTGATCTCAACCTCTGTACCATCATGAACAGCAACTACAACCTCAGAAGTGACAACACACTCACTATGCTCATCAGGAACATCAACCAATGCATCTACCTGTGCAATTACCCCAGCCTCAATGAGAGAAGGCAACTCCTCAGAACTAATGTGCTCATGCGTAATAACGGCACAAGGTTCCACCTGGAGTGTGTCTGCAACCGTGGGCAAGTCCGTTGCTTTCTGTGAGGCAGCCCATGTTTGTTTCCATTCCTCCGGAAGCATGTCAAATTGTTTCTGCAAGTTCACTTTGGATTCCTGCCACCTCCTCTCATCTTCCTTCTTTTTGGATCTACCTCATCTATCACCTCTACCGCCTCTACCTCCTCCGTCATCACCTCGGTTTGCAGCAGCCAACAAAGTAGCAAGTGCCTCACAAATCTCATGTATATCCTCACGTAAAGGTGTCACTTCCGCATGCAGTTCATCAGAGACCTCCTGTTTCACTTCTTCTAACTGTCGTTTCAATTCAGCGTTTTGAGTTTCACCCCGCTCCCTTAATTTTGCATCCAAAATTTCATGTACCTCCTCAACAACTAATCCACGTCTCGTGCCAAGGACATACTTCTTTCCCATACCATAAAATGAATACCAAGTACGGGATGAATTCTACCTGACTTTATACTCACTTAACCATGCATGTCCGAAAACTATAGATTCACCTCTCATTGGAAACACGTCACATAACATGTCGATTATAACCGTTAAGTTCAACGGGAACCCATGCTTGTCTTGTAACCTGAACCCGACGACTTCCAAGTATGAACATAATAAGGATGAGGATGCCTATACGACAAAGAAGTCCAAATTTCTTTAACCACCGCATTACTAACTAAAGTCGTCTCTTCATCGTGATCAATGCGAACTCATATTCCTTATCCCGAATAAGACAATGTGAATAAAATATGTTGTAATCCATGACCAAAATAATATATATCTTCACAACTCTCGTGTTTACACTCCCCTCTTTCAAACTCGTATAAAGTACCTTGTCAAATGAACCGGAAGAGCAAGCAAAGGAAATAGCAATCAAAACTGACTCTCTGGAGAGGACACTAGGTTTTCGGACCGAGAAAGGTATAGAAATGAGTGGGATAATGTGTGAAGAGTTTCTAATGTGAGTGTGACAGGTAAGAAAGGAAAGGACTCGGAAGAATTAATGAAATTGGGTGACTGCAATATTTCACGGGTGTGAAATTTTTCACACCTGGGTGTGAAACTCAAGTATTTAATGACTAAAATAATACGAATCTGGAAAAACTCAAAAGACAAAATTTGTATAAAAGAGAGTTTAATAAAGGATCTATAAATTTCAGATTTTTTGGAGTTATAAAAGTCCCTCAAACAATCGTGTTTCAGAAACTAGTGCAATCTGTCAGAATTCTCCAGATTGATAGCAGTGTATTACGGTGCCGATTGCGATTAAAATACAGCGAATTTGGAAAACCTCAAAAGATAAAAGTTGTAGATCAGAGAATTTCCTATAAGCTCACCAATTTTCGGGTAATTCCAAATCGTCTAGACCACAAAAATCGAATTCAAACTAAGATTTACAGGTGCAGTTTTTCTGGGCAGATCGTTTGTATTGATCGGCAGTTTTAGACAAGGTATGCGTCGAATCTGGATTGGATACAAAGACAAAAGTTCACATAGAGATATGTTGGAGATGTGGGAAAAATTTCAGAATTTTGAGAGGGTTTTTGGTTAGGTATCGGCCTGCCACAAAAAGCGGTCAGGAAGAAAAAAAAATTAGGGTTCTTGGGATGAAGGTTTGAAGATTGCTTGTGTTCTTGGGGCGTGAAAAAGAACAAGAACAACGAAATTTTTTTTTTGTTGGAATTATACGGAATAAGGAAAACAAAAAAAATAAAAAGGGATATTTGCTCACCGAAGTTGCTGAACTCTGCTAACAACTGATGTGATTCCGGTTGGAATCAGATCCGATGTTTTGCCCAGGAAGTAACTAAGGGGAACAATGACGAGCTAATAATCCTAGACCTAGTAATCTAACTAAATCGTAGACAGAGAACGTCTAACAATCACTCACAATACTGGTAAATCCTCAAAGGGGTGAACTTTCTACGACAAAGAAAATTCTCACTCGCAGGTGATATTCAAGCCTCCTATTGGCCAGAAACAAAATGTTCCTATTGGCTAATAAAAGAATAAATAAATAAAGTGCTGAAAATCCAATATAAATAAAACCAACTCCTAATTAATTAAATAATATATCCGGCCATAGGGTCTTCATAATACTCATAAATAGCACGAATGATGGTATCTTCCGAGCATGAACCGGATCACATCAGAATGCCCGGCAATCATATAATAAAAAAATTAATCTAATTATATACGTAAGCATACATCTGAGAACAAGGCGGAAGACAACACAACCGGCTCGGGTAACTAAAACGACTAATAAACGATCAAAAGTAACACAGGCTGCATTTATTACATCATCAAAGACTTATTGTAATCCTCAAATACAAATGTATCTGTTACGTAAACTGAAAGTAAAGACAGTAGACGTCATCTGCATCATCTCTAGGTCACTCCTCAGTGGCCAAAAATGACATACAAAAACACACCACCTTCTCGGGGTGGTGACAAGAGAGAAGAGGGGGTAAGTACATACGTACTTAGTAAGGGGAAGAAGAAACGGTACTATTAAATAGCAATAAAGGCAGATACATATAACATGGCATCATCTACAATCACTACCACATAGGTTGTAATAGTAGAGCTCTCTCACCCTCTACTAGCTCCGTAGTATATCCTCACACAAGTAAGGTTTGTTACATCAATACCAAAGGGCACTGTGCATGGTGCCGAGACATATTAAGCACCTCTCAAGGGGGCATAGACTTAGGTCTCCATGTGGGATATTACACGTTGGCCCTTGACACATAACTCAAAGGGGGCTGTAACAATCCCATGCTTCGATTTAGGAACGTGCCTTACCAGTGATATTGTTGTTTTAGCTTTTAGACAACCACATATGAATTTACGAGTTAAGTTCAAACCACTTGATTCATTCACATAAAAGGCTTCCTAAGGACTTCTAGTTCTATACATCTAGTTATACTTACCTAGCACGTTGTAAAAGAATCATTGAACACTAGGTCAAAGTCCCACAAGGCCTAAACAATGCCTTCCGGTGCTCCCATCTTCGCCACGCAGAGGGTCTCAGTTGTGGTGCTGAGCAAAGGCTACCAGAAGTCGCAGTTAGACATTGTCAATAAACATATAATGTTCCAAAAGAACATACATCCCATATCATATCGTGTAATACATGTAAAAACACGAAATTAATATAATACACTTTTACCGTAAGATATATATCACACTTTTGGTATAACCATTAAACATCTATAGTACTTTGTTGTGCATACCTTTCTACAACATAAATTAAATAAAATTATTTACCGTACATAATATCTATTAAATCCACTATAATAAAAATCATTTTTTCCTTGAAATAGAATACTTATACATATATATATATATATATATATATATATATATATATATATATATTGACGATACGGGATTTCACCTCTCCACGTGGAATTAGCTAATTGGTCTAGTTTGCCATGTGGAAAAGTCCAAGTGTATTATCCACATCGGTTGAATACGAGAAATATCGGTGATTACCACGGCAACCAATGAGATCCTGCAAGTGTCCCATCTCGAACACCCATGTCGGTGTCATATGAGTCGAGACCGGATACCAAATTTCAGATTCCTAAGCCCATCATCCGGATGGTTGCTTGGGCGAGGGCAAGGCCCGATGGGGGTTATTTATGTCAATAGACCAAACCGCCTTAAGTTTTAGGGCAGAAGAAGGGCATGTGCCTATAAGTACACAACTCCAGGAACTACGTAAGGCTTGTTTCCTGGACATTACACAGGATACGTAGGCAATCCAAGATACATTCTTGGACTCAGCCATAAAACACCATCTTTACTACAGCACTAGCCTTGCATCGTGGCCCTGTTAAACCGGAGGTGCATTATTTAGCATCATCATTTGGTGCTAGAAGAAGGGGCTTCTACCGGTGAGTTTGTAAAGATATCGCAATGGCACCACCTGCAAGAAGACAGAAACCAACGAGCAGCAAGAACCTACAGATCGAAGAGCACACGAATTTAGATCCAGCAGGGGTACAAATCCAAGTACCTGAAGTCCCCACTGGATCTAGGCCCGCAGTTGCACAACCACCAAAGCCCCAACTTCCCCCGCAGTTACAAGACATGGCCGATCACTTGGCGTCTTTGGATGAAGATGCCCTGAAAAGAGTGGTGGCCTCTGCGTTCATAGATAAGGGAATTTATAACCCCCCTGATGAACTCCTGTTAGATCCACCGGGTCGAAAGGAGCTCGAGAATGCGAGGGGAAAGAAACCTGTTGATCCTCAAGAGGAACTCGAAGACGAAGTAGTAATCAGCACAACCAACGCCAAGAAGCGTCCTGGATATGAAAAGCAACAAAGGCAAGTCGAGGATAGTATTCGAAAAGAGTTTAATCGCATCGTAGGGAAAGACCAGGCTATAGACTGGCTCGAGTCACCATTCAGTTCCGAGATAGAGCAGTACTCAATGCCCGAGTCTTTTAAGCCACCAAAGATGGAACCTTATGATGGTACTACAGACCAGAGGACCACCTGTATCGATATATATCACTGATGAGATTGAGGAATGACACCGATGCCATGAAGTGCCGTGCCTTCGACACCTTGCTTACGGGTCGAGCTCGAGAGTGGTTTCATAAGCTACGACCCGGATCGATATCTAGTTTTCTACAGTTGGGGCAGAAATTTTGAGATGCTTTCATCGGGAACAAGAAGTTTCACCTCAGTGCCACTCACCTCATGAACATCAAACAAGAAAATGGAGAATCGACTATTGACTTCATGAGGCGTTTTAATCTCGAAGCTATGAAAGTGCATAACGCCAGTGATGCACTTCAGGTTAATTCCTTTGTCGGAGGCCTGCGTAATATGAAATTATACGACAAGTTGTCTAAGAAGATGCCCAATGACATAGACGAATGTGTGAACATAGTCCACAAGTTTTGCCAAGGTGAAGAGGCAGTGCGTCTGCACACCATTTCACTTGGCCTCAACTCGAGAAATGATGCCCGAGGCCAGACCAAGGGTCAGGCTAAGGGTCGGAACGAAGAAGGAAAGTCAAACGTGTTCGATCGATTGACCGCACCGATCACGGATCGGCTCGGAAAGAATGGGAATTTAAAAGATTGAGATTTTATCCCTCTCAACCGATCTCGGGAGAGGTCCTGGCCATCATGATCAAGAAAAACATTGCATGAACACCAAACCGATGTCCAAAGATCCGAAAAAAATAATACCCACAAGTATTGCGACTATCACAAGGATGTGGGGCATGACACGTAAGAGTGTTTCGACCGAAAGAGATATCGATGTGTGTATCCAAGAGGGTCGGTTAGATGAGGTGGTCGATAGATCAGAGAAGGACGAGCCCAAGGGTCGTCGAGAATATAAGAGAAAGAGTTATAGCGGGGGAAGAGACCGATCGCCACGTCGAGATAATCAGAGGCGTCGGGATAGATCACCCGAGCCGACTCGTAGAGATAACCGCAGGGACGATCGTAAGGAAGATCAGAGTCGAGACCCCCACGGGGACAATCGCATCGGATATGATGTCAATACATTTGTTGCCGAGCATGAGTCAGATCGACCCCGATCCAATCGATAGTCTGCAGACGGATCGAGGGAATCGAAGAAAGTTAGGTTCATGACTGAGGAGGGTTATGGACCCAAAGATGATATTCCAAGCTCCCATAGTCACAGTGAAGGGTTGGTGATAGAGGCAGTGATAAGCCGAGGACGGATAAAGAGGGTCTGTGTTGATAGTGGAAGTGCAGTCAACATCCTCTACTACTCAGCCTTCAAAGCCATGAAGTTGAGAGATGAGGATGTTGTGCCGTTATCGACCCCTTTGTTCGGATTCACAGGGCAAGCCATCCACCCTATCGGATCGATAAACTTGCTTACCACAGTTGGAGATGGAGAAAAGGGCGGACAATGGAAATGACTTATATCGTAGTTAAGGCCCCCTCGGGGTTACAACGCGATATTAGGTCGACCTGCCTTATACGACCTGAGAGCCATCATTTCTACCTTCCATAACAGCATGAAATTTCCCACCTGGTATGGTACCCATGAAGTGAAAGGAGACGTTGAGGTAGCCAGGAATTGTAGTTTGGTCACAATTAAAGGGAAAGGTGTCGGGCAGGTATTGGTCGAAGAATTAATTCCTAAAGAGGAAGAGGATAAGAGCTGGGTCTCTATCGACCCAACAGAGGAAGTTCGTGTGTGGAAGAGGAAGAGGGCCAAGATTTCCAGATCGGGAAGTGGATACCACACCCGACATGAAAGCCTTGGTCGAGCTCTGGTCGAGTATCGAGATGTGTTCGCTTGGAAGGAAGACGATATGCCAGGCTTATCAGCAGAGATAGCAGTACATCGGCTCAATGTCGACCTGAGAAAGAAGCCGATATGGCAGAAGAAGAGAAACCTCGCCTCCGAGAGGAAAGAGGCAGTAAAGAAAGAGGTTGATAAATGTTAGTTGCTGGAATCGTCAAGGAGGTATTCTACCCAGGCTGGTTAGCCAATCCAGCTTTTGGTTAAGAAGCCGATGAGAGTTTGGAGGATGTGTGTCGATTTTACGGATCTTAACAAGGCATTCCCAAAGATTCGTATCCACTTCCTAAAATTGATCGGTTAGTCGATTCGACGTTGGGTTTTGAGGTCTTCGGTTCCTAGATGCTTACAGGGGGATATTATCGATTTTCATGGACCCCAAGACTCGGAGAAGACCACTTTTATCACGAGTTTGGTACATTTTGTTTCGTGATTTGATGCCATTTGGCCTAAAGAACGCGGAGCAACTTATCGAAAGCGTTAACAAGATATTCGAGAAGCTGATAGGTCGTAATATGGAAGTCTATGTCCCTGATTTGTTGATCAAGAGCAAGTCCATGGGACAGTTTCTTGCCGATACCAGAGAAGTTTTCGAGGTGCTCCGGGCTGTGAGTATGAAGCACAATCCAAAAAAGTGCACTTTCGGGGTTCGGTCTGGAAAGTTTCTGGGCTATATGATATCGAAAGATGGAATTCGAGCTAACCCGGACAAGATCGATGTCCTCAAGAATATGCCCGCACCTCGTAACGTCAAATAAGTACAAAGGTTGACAGGTCAGATGGCAGCCCTCAACCGTTTTTTGTCGATATCAGCGCAAAGAGCCCTACCCTTTTTTAAGATATTGAAGAAGGCAAGTCCGTTCCAATGGGATGACAAGTGTCAGAAAGCATTTGATGATCTAAAGGAATATTTATCTGATTTACCAACACTGTCTTCACCTCGGGAAGGAGAGAAACTCCTGGTTTACCTAGCAATCTGTGAAGAGGCAGTAAGTGCAGTGTTGGTTCGAGAGGGAGAGCAGGGGCAGGTTCCAGTGTATTTTGTGAGTAAGGCACTACATGGAGCTGAGATCAAGTACACACCTGCTGAAAAATTAGTATTAGGTTTGGTTCATGCATCGAGGAAGTTGAAGCCGTATGTTCAAGCACACCCTATTGCTGTAATAACTGACCAACCTCTGAAACAAATTTTAACCAAGCCCGAGACACCGGGTCGATTAGGTAAGTGGGTCGTCGAATTAGCTGAGTACGACATCGAATTCCTACCTCGTACAGCTATTAAAGGCCAAGCTCGCGGACTTCATTCTTTGAGGTCTATCTATCCAAATAGAGAGCAAGAGAAGCAGACACCAGAAGAACAGTGGACCATCCATGTCGATGGTGCGTCCAGTAAAGAGGGACAGGAGCTGGGTTACTTTTGGTCACTCCAAAGGGAGAGGAATTCCCTTATGCACTTTGATTCGAGTTCAAAGCCACCAACAATGAGGCGAGTATGAAGCCATGATTACGGTCCAAGTTGGCGTCAAGTTGAAGGGAGAATCTCCTAGTATATAGCGACTCTCAACTCGTAGTCAACCACATACGAGGTGAATATAAAGCCAAAGAGGAAGCTATGAAAAGTTATTTGAAAGTGGTCCAAGGTTTGATATCGAAGTTCAAAACGGTTCGCATCGAACAGTACCTCGTGCCCGAAAAAAAAAGGGCCGATGCGTGTCCAAACTCGCATCGAATTTCAAATCAAAAAGGAAGGTATTGGTTGAAATGTTATCGAACGAAGCTACAATGAGGTCGATGTGCAACCGATTACTCGAGGATCGACATGGATGGACCCGATAGCTCATACTTGAAAGACGGAATTCTCCCGTCGACAAGTCCCAAGCCGAAAGATTCGATTGCAAACCTCCAGTGCACGCTCTGTTTGATTACGTTCTTTATCAAAAATATTTTGTGACCCCATGGATGCGATGTGCCTCGGAGGATGAAGGGCATATACGCTAGAAGAAATACATCGGGGAGTTTGTGGCAATCATTGCGGAGCTCGAATGCTGGCGAGGAAATGTAAACTAGCAGGTTATTTTTGGCCTTCCATGCAAAAAGATGCCAATCGATTGGTGATGAGATGCAGAGCATGCCAAGTGCATGACGTGGTGACACACTAGCAAGCCCAGGAAATGAATGCCATCGAGTCGGTATGGCTGTTCGATGAATGGGGAGTAGATATAGTTGGGCCTTTACCTCGAGCTCCGGGCAACTTTAAATTCGTGGTTGTAGCCATTGATTATTTCACCAAGTGGGTCGAGGCCAAGGCTCTCACCGACATCAGGGCCTCGACCATCAAAAAATTTCTTTGGGAAAATATTTTATGCAGGTTTGGGATTCCGAAGTATCTAATCTCCGACAATGGGACCCAGTTTCTAGATGAAAGAGTGCAAAGTTGGCTGAAGGAGTATAAGATCGAGCATAGAACAACCTCAGTGGCCCGACCTCAGTCCAATGGACAGGTCGAACAGACAAACAGGCAGATTAAATTTGGTTTGAAGAAACGGCTAGAAGATAAAGGTCAGGATTGGGCAGCTCAGCTATCTAGCATTCTATGGTCGTATCGAACAGCACCCAATGCGGCCACACAGGAGACTCCCTTTGCCATGACTTATGGATGCGACGCAGTAATACCTGCGGAGATCGGGCTGGCATCACCTCGGGTTTTGGCCTATAACGTTCAGACAAACGCCACCGATCTACTTCAAGAGAAAGATAACATCGAAGAGAAGAGAGAAGTTGCGGCACATCGAATGGCCAACCACAAAAGAAAGATCTCACAGTATTACAATGCAAGGGCGAAGTATAAGTACTTCCAAGTAGGGGATCTCGTGTTGAGGAAGAATGAAGCAAGCAGGCAGGACCCAATAGGCAAACTCAAGCCGAATTGGGAAGGTCCATACAAAATTCTGAAAGTGCATCCTAAGGGATCGTATCAGCTGGGCAGGTCGGACGGAAGTACAGTGCCTCGAACTTGGCACGCCACCAACCTTAGAAAATATTTTGCTTAAACTGTTTGTTCACCTTATGACATTTGCAAATTTACTTTCCTATTTACTTGTAACAGGTTGATGCGACAATTAATCTCGATGTCTTTTATTCAAGTAATTTTCTTTTCTAATTATGCTTAACTTGCAAGCTCAAGTAAAAAAGAAAAGGAAGCTGGAAGGAAAAAGACCAAAATTCGACTTCAACAACAATACCTCGACACGATGAAGTTGGAGTAAAATAGTGAATAAAGCCAAGTCAATGACAGTGCTTATCTCACTCCCGACCTGCCAATAAGCCACGATGCGAGGCAGTCGGAAGATCCCATGTTGGATACCCTATTCGACCAGTTCAGAAGCACCATGAAGTGCAACAGTCGAATAGGGAATTTTCAATTCGACCAAGTCAAAAGCCTGACGAGGCGAGACAGTCGACTCGAGCTCCGACCAAATAGCCAAGTCAAGCCGATAAGGCAGTACAATGCTAGGTCGACTCATATCCAAGTGTATCATGAGTCACGTTCTCATACTACACTTCGAGGGGCCACAGAGGAATTAAGTCCAAAGGACTACACCCCACAAGGCAGCGTTTGCAAGGGAATTAAGTCGAAAAAGACTACACCCTAGATAAATAATCAACAACGAGAAAGACATTCAATGGAAAAGCGTATATTTAAATTCAAAAATCAAAAGGCAAAATTGAAGAGTTTCAGAGATCGAATCACAGATTCGACTCGACAAAGATCACATTCAGATAAATAAAAGTTATACAACCAGATCGAATCAAAAGGTTCAATAAAAGATCAATAAAAGTTGTTACAGCCAGATCGAATCAAATTGTTTAAAAGCGATAACGAGAAAGATCATCAAGCCGCAGGCTGGTTTGAGGTAGAGGCATCGGGGTCGACTGGATCATCCGACTCGAGGTTCTCCTCTCCATCCCCTTCCATGGTAGGGGCCACATACTTGTCATGTAAAGACACACCCGCCTTGAATTCTGTGAAATATCGGCCATATCGAGGGATGGCCTCAGGATCGTATGCACCTTCTCGATGCTAGACACATCGAAATTCGGACGACCGCCTTGACTTGGTCAAGGGCATTCATGAATCCCCTTCATAGCTTGACTCATCAAAGAATGTCAAGTCATTTTCAAGCTTAGCGAAGCCATAAAATCCTTTTTGGGCGACTCCAAGCGAGTCGTGAAGCTATCGACCTCAATGAAGAAGGTCGCCTCGAGCCTTAATGGATCCCGCCAACTCGGATTTTGTTTCATCGGCTAAGTCCTTGTGCGCCTGGATAATTCGTCTCGAGAGGTGCGCCAAGTCGACTCAAGTTTGACACGCCGATCGTCGACTTGTTTACCTTAGCTTTACGCTTCGATATCGGAGGTCAACTCGGCAATTTTCTCTCTCTGCTCCTCCAAGGCAGCGGATGGAGACTCAATCCTCTTTAAAGCCACTTTGGTCATTAGCCGAGCCTGCAAACAAAATGATGTGAGTTCGAGGAGTAGATGAAGATGATGCAACATGATGATGTAAATTCAACAAGACTTACAGCTCGGATAACTTTTGTATGGCAATCACCCAGCTCCTCAGGATCCATGGCCTCCATCTCGGTAAGACTCTTGCCGGGGAACGCCTCAATGCCACTTGAGCTTTGAGGAGGGAGGTTGCGAGCTTCCTTCCCAGCTCCATGCCTCACCTCGGTTGTCTTTTGGCGTTTTCTCGAGACGTGATCCCCTCAGTTGCTCACCACCCGAGCCTCGTCAAAGTTGATCTCTCGCACGTCGATGTTGAGGCAGGGGTAGAAGATCGAGCCGGTGTCCTCTGACCTCCGGAGATTATTGCACCGGACACTGGCTTTTTCGACCTGATGCCGGCCAATTCTTGAATCTTTTTGGGGTCAACTTTCTTAGGTCAGGCACTTTGCCGACCACCTCCAACTTTGAGAGGAATTCCACTGCAAGCACAAATAAATCGACATTAATACGCTGTCAAAACAGAAACAAGTGTAGAAAAAGAAAAAATGCAGAAGTATAACAGCTCGACAGAGTAAATAAAAATCCTACACAAAACTTGAACTTCTTCATCGAGTTGTAAATAAGCACCCGGACCAGCCGTCTCGATATCAGCAAAAGGGTATAGAGAATGTAGGTTCCGAGTTGCGACGTCGGGGTTAACTCTCTCGATAATCTTACACTCATTGGGGGCATCAGAGTCAAGCCTATCATGCCATTTCCTAGGCCTTTTGTACCAAGTATAGATGTCGATGTCTTCCAACCCGTGTCGGATGAAGAAAAAATGGGGCTTCCACTCGCCCTGAGACGATGTCACTCTTCTCACAAATTCCGAGACCAGAGGACGCCTCAGGAAAGTATACCATCCCGCATCTTGCAGGCCTTGGATTGCATAGTATTAACGGAACAGCCGGATCGTGAACTCGACTTTGGCGGTCCGACACGCCAACACGAATCCCATAACGCTCCTGATTCCATTTGGAGCGAGTTGTGAAACGCCGATCTGGTAGTGGCGAAGGATTTCTATGAAAGCCGGGTCGAAGGGAAACCTTAATCCTCTTTCGATTGCTCTCATATATGGCACGTAACCCGGGAGGAGGATCACAGCATATTGAAATCGACCGTGTGACACTTTGATGTTTTCGGAAGAATATAGAATGCCATATCTCGACAGCACGGCCTTGGCTTTTTCTTGGGTTAGGTTGGATATACAACCATAAGGTCCTTGGCCTTTCATCCTAGTTTGGCGTTTGGTAACAAAGAGGTCGAGAAGTCGATTCCTCTTCTCCAAAGAACTTTCTCACCGGAAGCAAGTGGTTGTTCAGTAACCGTCCTCTCTGCCGATTCCTTTTCTACCACAGCGTGTTCTTCCCTATTTTGAGAATCGCTCTCACTACTAGACATGGAAGTGAGAATGGGCAAAGAAATAAAAGACAAAGGAAGAATTTGAGTAAAGTAGGGCTTACTTGAGATTTTCGGCTAAAACTGAGATTTGGATGGCAAGTGAGAGACTTCGTTTCCTTGGGCTCCTTTTATGCTTCACAATCTCCAAATGATTTGAAAGGGCAAGATTTGGGGGCAGTTATAGGGTTTGAAACGCGATAATCAAGAGCAGAATCCCCGCGTGGACCAATAAAAAACGCTTCGTTTCCTGCACCCATTAATACTGATACAGTGTGACGTCATCCTACGATAGCCTACATCGACTAGAGGGACAGCTGTATTCCCGCCTAAAGAAGACCACGTGTCGAAAAGATAATTCAAATTTTCAGATCCGACCTCAGCATACGATATGAGCTTCTCCCCGATCTGGGGGGCTTATGACGATACGGGATTTCACCTCTCCACGTGGAATTAGCTAATTGGTCCAGCTGGCATGTGGAAAAGTCCAAGTGTATTATCCACATCGGATCGAATACGAGACGTATCAGTGATTACCACGGCAGCCAGCAGATCTTGCAAGTGTCCCATCTCGAACACCCATGTCGGTGTCATACGAGTCGAGACCAGGATACCAGCCCAGATTCCTAAGCCCATCATCCAGATGGTTGTTTGGGCAAAAGGGCAAGGCTCAGTAAGGGTTATTTATGTCAATGGACCAAACCGCCTTAAGTTTTAGGGCAGAAGAAGGGCATGTGCCTATAAGTACACAACTCCAGGAAATATGTAAGGCTTGATTTTTGGACATTACACAGGATATGTAGGCAATCCAAGATACATTCTTGGACTCAGCCATAAAACACCATCTTTACTACAAAGACTAGCCTTGCATATTTTTCTTGACTCACCCTTAGATTACACGTGGCCCTGTTAAACCGGAGGTGTATTATTTAGCATCATCATATATATACTATATATAATTTTCTTTCTACCCTACGGCTGCATTCTCCAATTACTTTTATAATATTTTCTTCCATTTTTTTTTCCTACGGCTCCCATTTTGCAAAGTTGCCTTTTTTTTTTTTTTTTTTTTTTCTTCATACTACCTAAGTGATTCAGTTGTTGTCGGCCCCTTTAGATACATATATATTAGCTAAGGGAAATATCCCCTTTAGATACATATATTAGTTAAGAAAAATGATATGCATCTGGCATTTTAGTTAAGAAAATGATATGTGCAGACTACACAAATGCCAGAAGTATGCACAAACCACTACAAGCTTTGTTTTCATTGATTAAAATGATCAATTATTTGTTGTGATGAGTCCCAAGAAAATATATAGTGTTGATTGTGTTGTGTAAGATGTTGTGGTAGAAAATGTAGTGGATGTATCACTACTCATTAGTTAATAGAAGTTTTACCTACCAATGGTCCGATCAACATACATATTCCCAGAATAATATCAATGCACACAGATCAAGTATCGGTCGCCGCATTAGCAGTTTACTATACCAATTAATAATAACACATCACAAAACCACCGATTAAAAAACATCCCCTTATCTTAGTAATTAAAAGTGGATCCAAACTCAACTTAAAAACAAAAGCTTGAATCCTTTGGTTCCACAACCTCTACGCACATTCTACGATTCATAAATGGAATAATATGATTAATACCACCCTCTACACAATTAAAACTCAGATTTTTCCCCAAAAACGATCAAGATTCAGATTTTAGGGCTAAGACGAAAACTTACTGTTTATAAAACGAAGAGTATGGAAACGATCGTCTTCTCCCAGTAATCAATTTCTTCTATTGTCATCCGTACAAAAGCCTAACGGATTAGCTGAGATTCCCTTCCTCCACTTCATGGCAAGTTGCATTGTCCTACGCTTTTCTTTTTTTTTTTGCCGTCGCATCTTTTTTTTCATAAATTGCGTCTAAAATTAATAAGGGATTTTGGGGATTATTTACTTTTATAGCCATTAATTAAATCTCTTAATTAAATAATTAAATCCATTTAATTAAACTCTTTTAATTAAACCCTTTTTTAATTAAATAAATAGGTTTAATAATAATTAGGTCATAGTACACATATCCAATTACCATTTTACCTTTTTGAAAATTCGGAATGTTACAATATTACAACATGGAATCGAATTTAAATCCTTCCCCTTAGAAAGCAAACAATCAGCCCCTAGAATAATGAAAGGAAATGAGAGAATTCTTACATTTATTTATCGATGAACTAAGGCTTTTATGGTTGACTCTTAACTGTCTTAAGTAAGTAGAATGCAATACATTGAACCGGTGTTAAAAGACGAAATTGTGTTTATGGTTTTGGGTAATGAAAGAGTTGTTCCTCATATCTACATCATGTTTACACCCAATATAATATTGTGGTTGTGATTGTTTCAAGTTTTTTTATTTATTTTTACGAGTGAAACATATATGGTGAGATGATTATGGTGTAAGAATAGTAGACTTAAGGGAGTAAACGTATAAATCTCCTCGTTGTATAAAGTGCGGTTTCATTAATTTGATGTACGTAGTGCGACCCAATAGTATTGCTCATGTGAGTAGTGTATTAATACTGACTTTTCAAAGGTCAATATTATATTGATATTATCCCCCAACATATAAAAGTCGGTTCTGGAGTCAAAAATCGGCTTTCCGTAAGTGTATTGTGAGAATCGACCTTTGAAAAGTCAGTTTTTAGTTCTTGAAGACTCTGAAGAGATCCTACACAACAGATCTCCAAACATTCTCGAGGTGCTCATTGTTATGTCCATTTTGGCCCTGTAACACCTTGGTTTCAGAAAGGTTTTAGAGAATTTGGCCCACAAATTCTCACAAAAGCAGTCCCACTTCCACTTACATATGTAACCTCTTATAAAGAGTACTCTGCAATACCCCATTTGGTTTAACCAAGATATAGGAATCATTAAAAGCATATGCTTAACCTAAACCCTTCAACGGACAACACTTTTGTTCTAACAGAATGGGTAAGTGCTAATTGTCTCTCATAACTTAGTTGTCCCTTTTGAACCATGATCTTGGGATCTCCAATCACTATGGTTGGGTTGCCGTTATAAGGGAACATGTGTAATAGGCTTAAGTCTTATTCTGTTTGTCAAAAAATTGGCATCCGATCTCTAGCTAAACCTTCTTTCTAAGCAGATCCGCAAGATTCTCCTTCGACTCTATATAATCGAGGAAATCAAACCATTAGAGATCAATTGTTTAATAGTATTGTGTCTACGATGTATATGTCTAGACTTACCATTATACATACAACTTTGTGCGCATCCTATAGCCAACATACTATCATAATGTATGCCAATAAAAGGAACTGGCTTTGGTCAACAAGGAATATCCTTTAAGAAATTCTGAAGCCACTATGCCTCTTCTCCAGCTTTATCTAATGAAATAAACTCATATTTCATAGTGGATCGAGCTATGCACGCTTGCTTTGAGGATTTCCAGACACCGCACCACCACCAATAGTGAATACATATCCACCGTGGATTTTGATTCCTTTGACGATCCGATATCCAGTTGCACCACAAGATACTTCCAATACTTATGGATATCTTGTATATTGTATTATGAGGTTCATTACAAGTTTCAAATACCTTAACATCCTGTCAAGGGCTATCCAATAATCCTCACTTGGATTACATGTGAACGCATACAGGAAAGATATCCTCATAGAACACAACATTCCTAGAGTCGATGATGACATTATCATGTACATCACTGATGTCTGTTTTATGCACCAGAAATAGATAGACACTCCTATTGAGAAGATATACAATCAATGGTTTTAGGTCCTATCTTCCTTTTCTTTTTAAGTGCATTTACCTTAGCCAAACACCCCCACATTTCCATGAACTTGTAGCTAGGATTGGTGTCTTTCCACAATTCATACGGGTTTTAATCCTTTTTCTTAGAAGGGATCTCATTCTGAGTAATGAAATTTGAGAGGGAAGCATCCCTCACAAGTTTTGAGGTAAACTCGAACTTCTCAACATAGCATTGTTCAACTCCTTAAGAGTTCGGTTCTTGCGTTTAGCAATACCATGACTCGAGGTGTGTATGGTGTAGTTGGTTGATAAATGATGCAGTGCCTCAAAGAAGACTCATGAAACAAAGGCATCATATCCACCACAACAATCACTACGGACGATTATACGCTTGCTAAGTTGATTCTAGCCTTCATTCTCGATAACCATTAAGGCATCACGAGCCTTTCATATAAACACCGCAATATTTGGTGCTATAGTGAACAAAAGTAACGAAATACTTTTTCACAAAGATCCTTTGTTGTATCGCCATCTTGTCATGTCTCGGTCCCTCTCCATCCATGGAGGAGATTAACTAGTCACCGGTCTTTGCGTCTAGTGCTAAAAAGCAGACACGCACACTTGTGTCACAAAAGACACATCTTATTTAGACTCACCTCGGTGCTTCTTTACATTTATGTTTAGTAACAAAATATCAATGAAGTTTGAATACCCGTGAGTACTCAAACAACCCAAAGTATTAAATCCTTAATACCAATTCCACAAGAGAGTATTCACTAACACAAAAGTTTCAAGTTTCCGATTTACAACCGAATTAGAAACAGTTTAAAGAGTCAAAATATGACTTTGCATACTATATATCTTATATAAAGCATAAACCCATCACAGTGGAACACACCAATACAATTCCACACAACAAATCACTTTATCATCGTGCAAATTTAACTTTAATCGCTGATGCAGTAACTCATCAATTACCACCATCATCACTAGGAATTGAATACAACACAAATTTTCCAATAAATGCGAACTGCTGTAAAATTTTCTATGAAGGGTTTGCAATTCATTTATCTTGGTATGAAACCTAAGAGCTTCAAACAATCGCAATACACTTCCCAACTAAAAAAATAATACTCAGCTTTTCTAAGAAATCGGTAGCCAAAAAAAAGGATCCAAGCACGCCCACGAATTATAGCATACAGGGCCGGCCCTATAGTAAAAATTTAGAGATACTGTGCCTTAAACTCCAACGCAGTGTTTATACCAACAAAGATATATGTTTCGTTAAAAGAAAAGAAAAAAAATTGTGTAGATTCAATCCGATTCAACCTAATATAATATGTTAATTTTTTTTTATAAAGGCCCAAATTTTTTACTCCTCACTGATGGGTGATCGATATTGGTTTAGGTTTGAGCATTGCTTCAACCCCACGATTAGCAATGCCAATGCCCTTTGATCGATCTGAAGGGCGCCTCGCCTCGACCCACCGCGACTGACCGGCGAGTCGAACCCGCTTCGATCGATAACATTATTTCGTTACGGATGTTAAAAACACGATAAGTATGTTTTTCAAAAAAAGAAAAAACAACTTCAACTAAAAGTCAATTCGACTTACTTGCCTCAACATTCGCTGCAGTGCCGCCCTCGATAGCATACGCACACGTTGAAAACAAAGCCAACTTTACCGATGCTAACCTTATGCGACAATACTTTTAATGAAGTCTTTAAGAGCATCGTACTAAATCTATTTGGGACACCATAGTAAAATTTAAAAATATATATAAATTGTTGTGTTCTTAAGGACAATGGTATATTTAGTATGATGTCATTTAATTTTAATTTGGTAAAGGCAACATAACATAAGTCAATGCCTACAGGGAATAGACACAAGTGTTTGTTCCCATCCGCTCACTTTTGAAAAATAGTCATCTATACAATAAAATAATCGTTTCGGTTTAAATCATAATTTTCAGTAAATATATATATGTTCTATGTGTCTTAATCATATTTTGTGCACCGAAATAACCACAGATTTCGGTCAGCATGTATAGAAAGAACGGAAACAAATAAAAAGTCTTAAGATTGTTGGTGAAAATATCAATGTAACATGCTGTTTAACATGTTATTCATGCAAAAACGAAAATAGTAAAATTGGACAGAAAACTTATTGATTGAGGCGAGTGCAGCACTCTGTCCTTAAGACATTTTGCCCCGACTACGTGCACACGGTAATGAAAATTGTCTCCCAAAATAGAACAGTCATACCTTTTTTGAATTGTTGTAGTTTAATGAGAAGAAGACGACAAACCGATCATGTTCTGCAAATTTGTCTAAGAAAATTCTCATAAAAAATCTACTCTTTTTTCATTATAATGGTAGGGATTTATAGGAGAAAGATGTCCGATCATTTAACCGTTGCAACCTTTAACCGAAAAAGTATAACTCATTGTGATTGTAATTTTTCACCGAACTGATGCAACTCTTATCATTAATATTTAATTCAAATTTCTCCAACATAAAAAAGTCTATTCTAGCGCGATAAAGCAAGAACGCAAAGAATCACTGTGGTGCAAATAAATGTTAAAAAAAAATAGAGATAAAGCAAGAAAGCAAAGAATTTGCTTGTCAATTGGCATCCATACCAATTACCAAATAATGAAAATCAAAAAGAAATTAAACGGTATCAAAGTCTTAACTATCCACAAGAACTCCAAACTCCAAAAGATAGAAAACTACTTTATGAGGCAAAAGTAAAAAAAAAAAAAAAAAAAAAAATTTAAAGAAGCTAGGAAACAATGGGAAAGGAAACCTTCCAAAGCATATTTTATACTTTGATCGTAGACACCCCTTAACAAAAGAATTGGTCACCATCTAAGATGCAGATGTCCAGGCCTCAAGCTCAAGATGGGCTTTTTGCTACATTTTTCCTTTATATTGTCATACAAAATTGTGTAATTTGAGCTGCTGATATTCCTAAAATAGCAGGATTTATTGTCATCAAAGCTGTAAACTTGTTGGGTACTCCCCAGTCCACTTTGAACCAAATTGTCTTTCACAAGCATACTACCTTGTCCTGACTGCAAGTTCTTGAGAGAGCTGACTGAATGATGCCCTGAACCCGAAACCTTAATCTTCTTCTCTTTGAATCCTAAAGTTACATTCGCGACAGAATCAAAGGAATTATTCCCATGATCAATATTATTAGAATATAGGTAAAAAGGAAACCTTTTTATGGATTTAAGCAAGTGAGGCGATGAAAACGGTGCCTTAACATGAACTTTATCGTCAAACTGAATAGTCTGATTAACAATCTGCATACTCCCTTCGTTTCCCAAAACCATAACATTGCTGTATTGTAATCCTTGAGTTGCTTTGGTAATAATGGTTCCATACGACGATTTTACCCAACCTCTGTTAGTAATCAACCTACTTGCATTGGTAACGAATGTACCATCATATCCCGAGAATTTTGAGACAGCCGATATGTTCAGGGGCGAAACATACGACTCTAAAAGCTTCCCTTCTGTCTTTGCACTCTTTTTATCCAACCAAAGATGCAAGTTTGCATCTACATACCATACGTTCAAAGCGTTTGTAACAGTAAAACCAAATCTATGAGTCTTTCCATCAAGAATCTTTCCAAGCAATGGCGTGATCTCGAGATCATACGAAGGTAGATTAAACGAGCCGATTGCACTAATAGGCCTCCATAATAGAGGATTGATTCCTCCGGTAAATACCACAGTAAAAGGCCAAACAGCTCCCAAAAGTTCATCATCTAAACTAACAATCAACTCCCTAAAAGGTCCATTCCCTGGTGCCCCACTAATGTTATTAGCATTAATATACTCATTAGGGAAATTTCCATACCAAAATTCATCATTCTCATGGTAAGAAACATATACTTCTAGCACAGCTCTATACACATTCTGTGGAATCTTGAATTCTTTCGACTCCACGTCTGTAGAATTCTCGATTTCAAACCACAACCCATCGTTCAGTGGCAAATTTCTTGAAATTGGCAATATCACATCAGCCCCAGAATCAAAATTATGAAAATTATCCGTATGAACACTTTTTTGTTTCTCAGCAGGATAAAAATGTATACTAACATTCACATGGTAGACACCGGTATACGTATTATCAATTAAATTTCCAATATACACAGCAAGAGTTTGGTTTGTTTTGAACAAAGAAGAATACCTTGTGATGTCCTTCTCAACTGTCCAGACAATCCCATTAACTCTTGGTTCAGCAGTGCAACTCCTCAAAACCTCCACCCCGCCAATCCAAACACCAAAAATCCTATCAAATTGCCTGCCTTTGCTAGTGGCTTTCCATTCAAGAACAATTTTATCGAAATTCTGAGATGGGCAATCTGTAGGAGGAGAAATCTGAGCAAGGACAGGAGGCTTTCCATATGTGTAACCAAAATCATGCTGCAAAACAAGATATGAGCAAGGTTGAGTCTTGGGAAGTTTTATTGGCTTTGTGACTTCAAAAAAAGTTGTGGGTGTGGTTTCTTGATCAGTGGAGATTTGATGAAGACTGGATTGTGATCGGAAAAGACGTGATTTTGTGAGCAGATCTGAGCCGGAGAAGACTGGCTGGTGAAGGAGGGAAAGGAGAGATACGAGAAGGAAAATAGAGCAGTAGAAGGAAGCCATAGTCCACTTCTCTGACTAGCTCTGCTACTGTTTCAATTGGAATTTTGTTTAATGTATAAATAACGTAGATAGATACGCTATTGTCTGGCGGCTGATATGTTTATGAGATCAAAACAATAATTGGGTCAAGAGATGAAGGAGAAACTAATCTAAACTGATTTTTGAGATAAATATGTAGCTATTATTTAAAAATATTTCAGATTGTGTTTTTATTTCTAATTTTTTATAAATACAATGTTATCCGGCTGATGAATTTAGGAAGATTGTCTGGTCATTATCTTGAAGATTGTAAGTATTAAATTTGAGACAAATTCATATCCCAACAAATTAATGAAAAAATAAATAATAAATAACTGCGTGTTTCACCTATTGATTTATTTTTTTTAATTTGAAAACAACCTATTGATTTTTTTAGAACTCATATTGATCTCAATTATATCCAATTCACAAATTTATTTTAATTTCCGATCTCAAATTTTTTTTAATTTGAAAACAACCTATTGATTTTTTTTAAACTCATATCTCACTTATATCCAATTCACGATGTTTTCATGTAGTATAAAAAATTCCATATAATTCAAATCTTGATTTTCTATTTTTGGAGTGGAAAATCTAGATTTTCTCTATAAAAAAAAATAATTCACTAGCAAGACCGATCTTACCATTAGGCAATAGAGACCGTAGCCTTGGGCCGCCACTTCTTCGTTGCACCCAAAATATCATATTGTGTAATTCTACGACACAACCATTCAAACATATCTAAAGACTCATGATTCGTAAATTTTATTTAGTGGGAATCAGAAATATTTAATAAAGTAAAAAAATCACGGGGTCTAGAATATTTTTCGAATAGGTAAAATGTAGAGTATTCTTATTTTTAACGGGGTCCGCAGACCCATTATAGTAAAGGTGGATCCGCTTCTGATATCGAGTGACGTGATATAATTCTACATCATTGATTGTGATGTAGAACTAAATGATGTAAAAATATTTTGTTTATTGTTTTATCCGAACAAATTGTTGTTGTATCATTACTTATATTTAGGTATAGTAAAACAATAAGTCTCCCATAAAAATAAAAAATAAAAAAAAAAAAAAAAAAGTCATTAATCCATGTAACTAAGGTGAGAAAATGAATTGCACCTCAAACATTCCATGTGGATGTAGGATGTACCCTAATACTAAAATAAATTAAAATATTTTGCTTTGTGTGAGTATATATATATACCAAGACGCCCGGAGGATCAACGAAGGATTATGGATACAAACTAAATAATAGAATGAAGGATTTTAACAATAAATAAATAGACGGCAATGAAATAATAAAATAATGTAAGAACAAATGGACGGCAATGTAATATGCTAAAACAACATATGAAATTTGTGAAGCTTTGAAACGTGTAAAACTTTATACTTTTGAAATTGAAATGTGTGTTTGTGATACAAATGTGGAGATACAATGATACAAATGTGGAGATACAAAAGTCAGAAGATGATTGACTCTTCCTTCTTGCCGTCTTTGATTTTGCTAATGAATAAAATAAAACTTTGTAATTACTTTGCAGAGACTTTGCAGAAAGTAAGAAACTTTGTAAATGGTATTCTGAGAGTCTGTCTTCCTCCCTTCTATGTCTGCTTATTTATATGCCTCCTCGAATAATTGCAAGTGGTATAATAATTTAAAGTCTTGTCTTCTTTTGTGAGTGATGTCTTCTTTTTTGTGAGTGGTGTCTTCTTTTGTGAGTGGTGTCTGCCATATTGGTGTTGCTGAGTTGTTTTGTTGTCGTCAAGTGTGAATTGATGCCAACTATTTTCTAGTGGCGTCTTGTCTTGTCTGCCATTTGTAGTGGAATACCTGTGTTAAGTCTTCTTTTGTCGTTTTGTGATAAATGAACTCCTTTTAATTTTAGTGATGTCTTGTCATGTCTTCCATGTTGATTTTTGCTGAGTTGTTTGTTGTCATCTTGTGGTAGTCTTTGCTCAGTCATAATTTGTCGTTTTGATCTATCTTGTACGTAAAACGTATATTTTTGTAAAATTGTGTGTGTGTGTGTACATACGTAAAAAAAAAAAAATATATATATATATATATAAGTTTTGTATATATCTCTCTCTGTGTGTGTGTAGATACATAGACTTTTTATATGTATATGTATTTGGTGAAAAGCATCGTGCATGTGTGTTTTGTGTATATCCATGTGTATGTGTAGATACATATTTTTACTGTGCAGGTGTGTTGTTTGGCAAACGAAACCAATCAATTAGTGTTGCAGGTAAGTTTTCTGGAATGTAGTGTTTGTTTGTTTTTTTTTCTTTTCAAGGTATCGGTGGATAGTCCTCGTCTTCTTCGTTAATGTTTACTGATGCTGTGGAGCTGATAGGTGACGTTTGTGAATTTGACGCATATTGGGAGAGGATTTGGTGTAGTTCATCATCTGTTTTGTACGCAGCTAGTAATGCTGCAACTTATGCTTTCTTTTCTAAGAAACTTGTGTTTGTAGTTCATTGTATTTGAATTTGTCGAGGTCGTTGTGTTGTTTGTAACCAGGCCTCGATGTTTACTGGCAATAGGCTTTTGACGATAGTACATTTGTTTTGAAAATATTGAATGATTCGAGCACCATTGGGTTTTGAATCTCTAGCATTGAACCAAAGCAATCCCACCACTGAACCCACCATGATGGAAATTTTGAGATATCCGCAGTTTTTGTATCGAAATGCATCAACCATTTATGTTGATTGTTTTGGTTTTGAATAAAGAAGGCATTAAACCATGCTTGTTGATATTCCCAATAATTAAATGTCGTTTTATAAAAAGGTAGTTCCTTGTACTCATCGGAGAATGCAATAGGCTGAGAATGGCCTCCATACCAATCTGATGGGGTAATGACTTTGTGAATTTTACATGTTGAATATGCAGGTGTGGTTTGGTTATTCTGATAATATTTGTAGTCGAAGATTACTGATTGAGTAGCTAGTAAAATTGTTTGATAAAAGACTGTGGTTTTTTCAGGTCCCAAGGCTTGTAAAACCATCATTTTCCAAAGTAATTTTGGAGAGATTGAAAATGATCTTGTTTTTGAAAACCGGCTTCAATTGTAGTAATGTTTTGGGAATATGGTTTTACTGTATAAGCTGTTTTTTGTGTGGTCGTGTATTGTGTGGTAGAAGGTTTTGCGAGCGGCTGGAATGAATTTGATGTTAAAACAATGGTTTTGATGATGATGCTATGGGTTTTGCTGAAGATGCTATGGGTCTTGAGGATGATGCTGTGGGTAATTCTGATGCTATGGGTTTTGGTGAATATGTTGTGGTCTTGAGGATGATGATGTGAGTAATTCTAGCAGGTTTTGTGTTTTTGGTAAATGCATTTTTCTAAATTCCGGGGTATGTAATAATTTTCAAGAAATTTCTGTGACTCTGGGTCTAAGAAACCTGAATCTTCAATATTGTCAGCATATTGTTCTTCTTTGACTACAATGTCGTACCATGACATTTTAAGTTTTGTAATACTTGTATTTGCAACCTTTTTCCCTTTTTCAACTTTGGGGGCCATCGGATCTGTCTTGTAGGAATTCACGTGTAAGGAAATCGGGAACTGAATTTGTATCTCCGTTTATGAATTCTATATCAAAATAAAAAAATGCTTAAAATTGCTTGCCAACGTGCAAATATCTGTTTTGATGCAAGATTTTGTACATATTTTTGTAAAATTTCTTTTGCACTCTTGCAGTCTATACGTAATAAAAAATTTGTTCAATAAATCACTTTGAAATTTTTGAATGCATGAAACAATGCTTAGGATCTCTTTCTTAGTTGTGGAATAATTCTTTTGGGTATCATTCCAATGTGCAGATGTAAAGTGAACAACTAGTTCTTTCGAATCCTGTTTTTGCTTCAAGATGCCTCTGTAACCAATGTCTGAAGCATCAGTTTCTATGATTTTATGAAGGTCAGGATCTGCCAAGTGAAGACATGGAATTTGTGTGACCTGTATCTTAATTTGTTGGACAATTTTTGTATGTGTTGTATTCCAAGGTAGAGGGTTTTTATTTAGATGGTCATGAAGTGGTTTGGCTAGTCTGTTTAAATTCGGGTAAAAGTCAAGGACTTAATTTAAACATCCTAAGAACCTTTGTAATTGTTTTTTTATCAAGAATTTTATCTGGAAATTTTGTGGTGAAATTTAGAGATCTTTCTATGGGTGTAATAGTACCTTGAGTAATATAGTGCCCAAGAAATCTTATTTTTGTTTGGAAGAGAGACATTTTGGGTTCTGATATCACTAATCCACTTTTTTCGATTACATATAAAAATGTTTTAAAATGTATGAAATGTTCTTCAAGAGTTTTTGAAAATATAAGTACATCATCTATATACACGATAAAGAATGTTGAGTACTCATTGAATATTTCGTTCATAATTCTTTGAAATTCGGAAGGGGCATTTTTTAAGCCAAAAGGCATTGCATTCCATTGGTATTGCCCAAAAGAAACTGTAAATGTTGTTTTATATCTATCTTTTGGTTTTATTTGTATTTGCCAAAAACCTGATTTCATGTCGAATTTAGAGAGTATGAACGCATCATGTAATTTATTTAGAAGGTCCTTTTTATTAGGTATAGGATAGCGAATCCATTTTAATGCCTTGTTAAGTGGTTTATAATTCATGACGAGTCTTGGAGTTCCTCTCTCGATTTCAGAGGCTTTATTAACATAAAAATCAAAACAACTCCAAGGTGATCTAGTTTTAAAGATTAATTTTTTGTTTTCAAGATCTTATATTTCTTTTCTACAAATTGTTCAAGGTCTTTATTCATTTGTATGGGCCGAGCTTTAGTAGGTATATCCTTTTCTTTGAAAGATGTGTCATAGGGCATATCAACCATATTTGCTTTCTTTTCCAGAAAGCATTTGGTAGTTCAGCACAAACTTTTAATGTGAATATTTTTTGTAATATTAGTATTTTCTCTTTTATAGTTGGTTGGTTGGTTGGTTGGTTAAGTAATTTATTTATTCTTTGTAACGAAGCATCTTTCTGAAGCTCATTGAGCTGGAATTGCTTGTTATGTATTATATTATTGATTGTGCTTTCATGTAAATTGATTGTGCATTCAATAAATTTAGACTTCTCGTATTTGGTTTTACTAAAAAAGGAAACATATGTTTTTTGTGATTTATCTTGAAGGTAATAGAATCTGGGCAAACCTTATATGGTGTTATAAGGTTTATAAATGGAGTGCCAAGTATTACAGAGTGATGGATATCATTGACAAGCACAAATGATGTCATTAAAGAGACCCCATTATTGATTATTGAAGCTTCTGTTTTCACAGAGATTACTATTTTTGACTTGTTTGCTGCTGAAATTTTTTCATGGGTTTGTTGTAGGAATTTTATAGGGACAAACCCTTCTTTTATACAATTTAATGTTAGGAAATCTACGCGGGAACGAAGCGGAATTCAAAAATTTATTTCCTATCGACTCAAGATCGACTTCGTTTAAGCAATAAACAAATAAGTAGTAGACGGTGGTTACCTTGGTTGATCTAAAAGATCGACGCTTTGACCGTCTGAGGAGAGTAGTTCTGCATAGAGCCGCCCAAGTGTTCGGCCTCTACCGCTAGTCCACACGAACAGCCCGCCGGAATCCCATCATGGATTGCTATTGGAAAACTCCGGTTGCTAGACCGGCCCTTTTCCCCTCTCTCCAACTCTCTATAGGACGCTCTCTATTTTACACAAGAACTATGAGCTCTTGCAATTGTGATGTACAAAAGAGCTTGACACCCACCTCTTATTTATAGTGGTTGGGGCGCCCCTATGTAATGTGGAGGAGAAGAAAACCTTTTCCCAATAAAATAAGGAAAATATAATTGATTGATTTATCTCATTTATTACAATATCTCATATTAAATAAATCAAGGATATTGTCAATATCTTATATTGAATATTTCCAAGATATTGTCAATATCTTATATTGACTATCTTTATTATATTACCATAAATCAATTTACACATGTGTATATATATCACATATATATAACACGTATAAATCTATATATATATAAATATATGTTGCGCATGAATCACCAATTTGAATTGGTGCAAACACACGTTGGGACATATATACTTTATTTATCAATATCTAATATTAATATATTTGGTAACACTATTAATTAAATTGGACAATCCAAGTGTATCTTATACACACACAAATTGCGCCACCTTATGCCAATAAATTGGCATCCGGAATATTCTTTAATTAATATAATATTATTAATATATTGTATTTAATAAATAAATACCACCATATTAATTTACCACTATAACCTTTATAGTCTCGAGATAAACTTTCCTTATTTGGTTATCATCTATAACCACATTTTAATCCGGCTAGATGTTCTTATGTGTGTGACCCGATAGGCTTCCGAATATGTTGGCCGTAGACACAAAGTGCAAATTACGAAAATGCCCTTCATGCCTAACGATCACGGGATAGCGTCTAGCAACACACCGTGACCCCCAATCATCGGAAGAGTCAAATGCAATGACTACTACCTTTTATGTGAAACAGTTACCGTGTAACTTAAAATCCTATCGCTGTAATAATATCCATATGGTCGTTAGTCGAGTGTCAAAACATCAACGACCGTATCTTATAATCTGGATATCATGCTCTCTCGAAGTAACTCATTTACTCCCACTTTGCAAAGATTCACGAGAGTAAGACATTCCTTATAAGAAGGCCATTTCGGATATTCGATCCCAATCATAGGATACGCGATTCCCGGACGACCAATCATGTATACTCCGCGATGCTTCATGTCATACCCAATCACTACCACATGATCGCCCGTGGCTGTGGAAACCTCAATAGTGTCAAAGCATGACAATCCACACCTTGATGCCATGAAGACTCGGTCAAAAGAATAATTACACAACCGTCACATAGTGTGACACTTATCCGTGTAAGTGGGTCGATAACGTCACGCATTCTCTAATACACGTCCACGCATACCCAAGTGTCTCTACACTTCGATAGATTTAGATCTATCCCTCGCCCTTAAAGACAAGACATCAAATACGTGCTAGTTTGTTTATACTATCAATGCCCTGTTTAATAGTACATCGACTAGAGACATTTAAGTATCAAACTTATTAAAGTGATTAGAGATCTCATCAACCATAATCGCCTATCATGGTTTCTCTATCACGCTTTAATACTAAGGGCGTTATCATATAACAATTCATAATTGGTTCTTTAAAAGAACATATATATGACAACAAAAAGCCATTTTATATATGTATAAACATAAAGAAATAGTAGAAATGATCCGACCGGTCGGATCCGGTCCAACCCGATTGGGTTTAGGACACTATTCCAACAATCTCCCACTTGGCCTAAAACCAATCACTCGCACACACAAGACCAAGTTGAAACACAAGAATCTCATGCAATACTACTTAACCAGACTCTAGCCTTAAACAGATCGCTATCCATGGGGACTCGGACTATCTTCATATCATGTTCCAAATGACCAAGTCAAAGGAACCGCCTCACACACACACGAATCTCTCGACGAGACCACTGGTCCTTGCTTCAAGCAATGAATCCACTTACTATATCGCCTATATAGAAAAGGTGGAAGAACCGTACAAGGTTCAAGAATGAACCTTCTAGATCCATGTCTTTGCTCATTTAGCCTCTAAGGCACTACTATGTTTTGGCCTAGTTGTAGAATTTCTGATGACCCATCGCTAAGAACATTTCCACTCAACAGTATCACTTATTCAAAGTGATTGCAAACCTGCATCGTAGCTCCCACTTGCCTTCATAAGACTCGGGATATACGTGTGTATATTCTACGTTTATTTAATTCCAAGTTTCAATAAACTAGAAACTTTCCTTAACTTGTTTAAGGATATTCTCGACATTCACCAGATTTACTTTCATACTTGCTCATGACTATTCATGGACTATGAACACCCGACATTACCTATAAGATGGTTCCTATCGCAGCAGCGAATGAAACCTTCCATAAGCATCATCTTTCACCTTATCTTTAGGACCAATGTCCTAACATAGATAGATCTAGAGAACAACAGCTAGCAGTATCTCCTTATGCGATCTATGCTAAACTTTTAGCATCACATCTATATGGGTAAACTATAATCTAACAGCAGTTAAATCTATCACTATAGATTCTCACTTCTAAAAATAAGAACTGCTAATCCAAGTGCTTTCGTAAAGACCTTGAACTACCAAACATTAATTGAATGTGACATGGGGTGATGATTCTTGAGAGAGATATCCAATATCTTACTCAAAAATCATAACACACTCCCACTATCCATATTGTACATGGGGCATATCCTTCTTTTGACTAAATCAAACTCCTTTGATTATCTAACAAAGAAATCGTCTAGAGAAACTTGTTTGAGTCCATAAATGGATCTCGTGGGCTTATATCTTGTCATCGTCTATGAACATCGAGCTTTCTACCCAACGTCTTCAACACTATCATATAGGCATGATACGAAGTTATAACAAGCATCATCTGATTAGGATTGGGCTCAGCTGGCAGCATAAAGGTAATTACAAGGTTTACACCCCATACCCCTCAGCCGTCACTATAGCCTGATGGTAATCATATTACTATCCATGTCAGCCTTTCAGGGACATTCCCTTTAGGTAAGACGGACTAGGTTCACAACCTGGTTGTCACTGATGGAATCTAATTCAGATATTATGGCTCCTGACCATATCTCTCAATCTTGCCTTTCAAACATTCTTTCATAAGTCGTGAGATATTCATTCTTCAAGATGAACATACCAACAGCCTTTTCAGGCTTGAGGTTATCCACAGACTTATAGGACTTTTGTGTGCACTGAGCAGTGTTCTACACCTCATCGCTATGCGGCGTCTGCTCATGTTCCATTGGTTGAATGTATCTTTGTGGTTCTCAAACTCTTTTGAGATCTAATTTACTCACACTGTTTCTTTTGGAAGAAACACTTCCTTGAGAAGACAGCATGTTTGGAGACAAACATTTTGCTCCGCGGACAAGTAAATGATATCCAGCGTGCTAGCTAAGATATTCCACAAAGTTGCATATGTCGTACTAGGCTCCAAGCCTTTCTGACTTAGCTTATGACAACTTCAAATCATCGGTTAAGATAGATTCGACATTATCCCCTTCCATATCTAATATGGAATTTATTCAACCTTTATTCTTTGGAACTCGGTTAAGTATAAGGGCACTATCCCGAAACGGGTAAGGGATACTTCACATGGTTTGCGTCGCACCTTTATCATATAAAGTGTTGTTTCTATTTTGGGAACACAATCTAATTGCGTATCCCAAAGATGGTATCCTTCAAGGGAGAATCTTATTCCTTTTCGGACGACTTACGAAATGACCTTCAGTATTAATTACTTCAATCCAATTGAAGATTAATTCCTAAGTAGCTCATCAATCTCATATTAAGATCGGCTCGAACTTTTCGGGCTTTCCGAATTATGCACTTCATCGAGTACACTTGACTATTTCAAAAATAGACGTAGAGACTAATAAACAATTATTTGTGGCATCAATTGTCACAAGCCAACAAACATCGGTATGTTTAGGCTTCAGACAATTTTTCTAGATTTTACAACCTTTTCATAAAAGGGTATTTTAGTCATCTTTAGGTAAGATACGTATTACCCACATGATTCATAATCATATGGTTCAACATCATCAGAATGACATTTAATTACACGCTTCCCTCCCAGAGAGACTATGTCTAGAACAACTACAAATATCTAGGATAACAGCCATTGAAATATTTAGTTGAGATCTCATCACACATATCAAATATATAGTGACTTCAATCTAGTATGTTAGATTCAGTGACCTTCCAACTTTATCGAAATAACATTTATTCTTTACAATTGAATATGTCTACTAAATCCTAACAAATAACTGAAAGTATGTTCTTCATAAGAACCGGAACATAATAACATTTATTTAGTTCCATTATCAGTTTACTAGATCCAGAATATGGTAAGTGTCACAACGTTTGCTTCACCTTCCATATCTGTATTTAATCTTTCTAATTTTAATCACACTCGTAAGATATCATATATCTAAGATTTGACTTGAACTTAGATAGATTTATCTCAATAGACTTGCTTAGAATAGAGACTTCGATAAGCTCTCTATTTAAGCACATGCCCTTACTTTTCTTTGAATCCTTTAAGCACTTGAAAAATGTTTCTTATTGTAGTCTTCATAAGACTTAAGAAAGATCACAAGAGCCATGCCCTTAATTTCATTTCATAAAGAAAATCTAAAGTTTATTAAATAGTTTATTTAACCTTTTGAATCGTATTCAAAACATTGACTATTTAATTAACCTTTAAGCAATGATAGAATTAAGTCGATACATAAATCTTACAATTTTGAAAACAACCTTTCCAAAATCAGATGTGGCCATTCTTATCCAACGTTTGAATTAATTGTCATCATATGACTGAATGATCATATTGGATCGTATCCAATGTCATGATCTACCGCCTTTCTTTAATAATTAAAGTCTTGGAGAACTCCATCATATATGTAGTCTCCTTGTCTCTAACTACTATAACGAGATTGCTCGTGTCATTGCTTATTTTAAAAGGATTAAAATTTACTTAACCATTCTTGAGAACGTTTCTCAAACAGTCATAATTTGGTTTTACTAATCGAGAAAAACATAAATATAAAAGTTTGCTAAAAACTACAACATAAAAAATGAAGATAAAATAGTGTTATTGTCTATACACGCAAAATCAAATATGGTCTTTGGGATTATGATTTTGCTCCCACTAGTCAACTACTCCCAATTGACTTTCAAGGATTTTTCAAAATCCTTTGTTAAATTGGAAATCCTATCTAGTTGACTCGATCCCCGGCGTGGACCGATCGACCGGATCAATTTTGACGGGTAGGTACTTCTTACCAATCGCGTCTAACGCGACTTCCAGATGGTTTGACTAGTCAACTCTTTGACGATTCACATCGTACATGTGATAGTCAACCTTATGTCTCTAAAATCGAGGCGGTCCTGGCGTGGGCCAATCACCGCAAGATTCTTAGTCGAGTCGTAACCCAAATATTCATGAGATCTCATAACGATCATATCTCGATAATGACGATATACCCGTGGTAGGTCAACTCCCGACGTGGGCCGATCAGTTGGATCCGAACAAGGGCTCTTCACCGTCACTATAATATTGGGAGACATTTCATAACTCGATTTTTGTTGTGGGAGTAATTACGTAAATTAATTCACTTAATTAATTTTAATTACGGTCTCATCAAATATATCTATCTCTATAGACATACATCCTACACATTTATCTAGATCGTGCCTAGTCATGCATCTATCGTATCATATAAAATAAATACAAGCACAAAATAAATAAATGCGTAAAGTAACCGGTATGATCATGGACTTTTCCTAGGTGCGGTTTCGAATACAAACTAACGAAACCGCATGTCACAATCTAAGGGTAGCTGCAACCGCCAATAGGATCTTTAATGCTCCATTCTCCAATGGGATCTTTATTTTCGTCTTTCTTTGGTCTCCATCTTCTGCTCCATTCTTGTTACATTTAATTCTATCGAATAAAATAAATACACCCGCCGCACACGGGAGGGAGCTAACGGGAATGGGATAAATGCAGAAAATAAACTAGGTCACGTTCTTCATAACGGCCTAGGACAATTTTTAAACCAACAGAAAAATTAAATCATTCACATCTATCCTATCGGTCGAGTCCATGATCAATCGGGGTCCATAAAATCATATTATATCTACTATATCTAATCCATACAATAAAATCTTATGAAAAAGATAAAATTAAAATTTAACTAGTTGCGTCTTAATTAATCAATTAACATTTAATCTATTAAATAATTTTATCCAATCAATTAACTAATTAACATTTAATTAATTAAATGATTTTAATCGAAATAAAATTAACGATTAATTTTAAACCGATTTTAATTTTAATTTTAATTAATTAGAACTATTCCAAAATAAATCAAAATTAAAATTATTTCTCTTTTGTTTCTTTCCTTTTGATTCGTAATCAAAATGGATGCCTTTGGTTTCCTAAATCAAATTTGGCTTAGGCCTGGCCACTTTCCAAAATCAAAATTTTGGAAGTGGCTTAGGCCTAGGCCTTTTACAAATCAAATATTTGGAAAGGGCTTAGGCCTATTCCAAATCAAATATTTGGAAAGGCCAAATAATTTTGGTTTAGGCCTGGCCACTTTCCAAAATCAAAATTTTGGAAGTGGCCTAGGCCTAGGCCTTTTCCCAAATCAAATATTTGGAAAGGTCATTATTATTTTAATGTCATGTGGCATCCCAATGACCCAAACTATTTGAACCATTGATTAGCCACATGACACAACTAAACAAAGGAGATATTAATCACAACTATGAACTGTTAGGAAATCTACGCGGGAACGCAGCGGAATTTAAAATTTTGATTTCCTTTTACCCAAGATCGACTTCGCTTAAGCAATAAACAAATAGATAGTAGACGGTGGTTACCTTGGTTGATCTATAAGATCGACGCTTTGACCGTCTAAGGAGAGTAGTTCTGCATAGAGCCGCCCAAGTAGTTCTCTATCACAGTTTAATACTAAGGACGTTATCATATAAAAATTCATAATTGGTTCTTTAAAAGAACATGTATATGACAACAGAAAAGCCATTTTATATATGTATAAACATAAATAAATAGTAGAAATGATCCGACCCGGTCGGATCCGGTCCAACCCGATTGGGTTTAGGACACTATTCCAACAATCTCCCACTTGGCCTAAAACCAATCACTCGCACACACAAGACCAAGTTGAAACACAAGAATCTCATGCAATACTGCAAACCCACCACAGCCATAAACGGATCGCTATCCGTGGGGACTCGGACTATCTTCATATCATGTTCCAAATGAACAAGTCAAAGGAACCGCCTTAACATACACACGAATCTCTGACGAGACCATGGTCCTTGCTCCAAGCAATGAATCCACTTACTATATCAGCTATATAGAAAAGGTGGAAGAACCGTACAAGGTTCAGGAATGAACCTTCTAGATCCATGTACTGCTCCCGCTGTGCCTCTAAGGCACTACTATGTTTTGGCCTACTTGTAGAATTTACAGTGACCCATATGCTAGAACATTTCCAGCTCACTGTATCACTTAATCAAAGTGATTGCAAACCCAGACTGTAGCTCCCACTCGCCTTCGTAAGACTCAGGATATACGTCCGTATAACTATATTTATTCGCTTCCAAGCTTCAATAAACTAGGAAATCGTCCTTAACTTGTTTAAGGATATTCTCGACAATCACTAGATTTACTTTCATACTTGCTCATGACAGTTCATGAACTATGAACATCTGGCATTACCTTTATGATGGTTCCTATCGCAGTAGCAAAGGAAACCTTCCATAAGCATCATCTTTCACCTTATCTTTAGGACGAACGTCCTAACATAGATAGATCTTGAGAACACCGGCTAGCAGTATCCCCTGTCGCGATCTATGCTAAACTCTTTTAGCAACACATCTATATAGGTAAACTATAATTTAACAGCAGTTAAATCTATCACTATAGATTCCTATTTCTAAAATAAGAACTGCTAATCCAAGTGCTTTCGTAAAGACCTTGAACTACCAAACATTAATTGACTGTGACATGGGGTGATAATTCTCGAGAGAGATATCCAATACCTTACTCAAAAATCGTAACACACTCCCACTATCCATCTTGCACATGGGCGTATCCTTCTTTTGACTAAGTCAAGCTCCTTTGATTGTCAAACAAAGAAATCGTCTAGAGAAACTTGTTTGAGTCCATAAATAGATCTCCTGGGCTCACATATCATGTTATCGTCTATGAACATTGAGTTGTTTGCCCAACGTCTTCAACACTATCACATAGTCATGATACGAAGTTATAACAAGCATAGTCTGAATAGAACTGGGCTCAGCCTTACAGGGACATTCCCTCTAGGTAAGACAGACTAGGTTCATAACCTGGTTGTCACTGATGGAATCTAATTCAGATATTATGGCTCCTGGCCATATCTCTCAATCTTTCCTTTCAAACATTCTTTCATAAGTCGTGATATATTCATTCTTCAAGATGAACATACCAACACCTTTTCGAGCTTGAGGTTATCCACGACTTACTGTAACTTTTGTGTGCAATGAGCGTGTTCTACACCTCATCGCTATCTTCGCGTCTGCTCATGTTCCAATGGTTGAATGTATCTTTGTGGTTCTCAAACTCTTTTGAGATCTCGATTCACTCCCAATTTGCTTCTTTTGGAAGAAACACTTCCTTTAGAAGACAAACATGTTTGGAGACAAACATTTTGCTCCGCGGACAAGTAAATAATATCCAGCGTGCTAGCTAAGACATTCCACAAAGTTGCATATGTCGTACTAGGCTCCAAGCCTTTCTGACTCTGCCTACGACAACTTCAAATCATCGGTTAAGATAGATTCGACATTATCCTCTTCCATGTCTAATATGGAATTTATTCAACCTTTATTCTTTGGAACTCGGTTAAGTATAAGGGCACTATCCCGAAACGGGTAAGGGATACTTCGCATGGCTTGCGTCACATCTTTATCATATAAAGTGTTGTTGCCATTTTGGGAACACAATCTAATTGCGTATCCCAAAGATGGTATCCTTCAAGGAGAATCTTATTCCTTTCGATTTACTTAAAACACCCTTCGTATTAATTACTTCAATCCAATTGAAAATTAATTCCTAAGTAGCTCATCAATCTCATATTCGTACTAGCTCGAACTTTTCGGGCTTTCCGAATTGTCGTACTTCAATAAATACATTCAACTATTTCTAAAATAGTCATAGAGATTAATAAACAATTATTGGTGGCATTAATTGTCATAAGCCAACAAACATCGGTATGTTTAGGCTTTAGACAATTTTTCTAGAATTTATAACCTTTTCATAAAAGGGTATTTTAGTCCTCTTTGGATAAGATGCGTTTAACCCACATGATTCATAATCATATGGTTCAACATCATCAGAATTACGTTTAATTACACGCTTCTCTTCCAGAGAGACTATGTCTAGAACAATCACAAATATTGAGGATAACAGCCATACAAATATTTAGTTGAGATCTCATCACATATATCAACTATATAGTGACATCAATTTAGTATGTTAGATTCAGTGACCTTCCAACTTTATCGGAATAACATTTATTCTTTACAATTGAATATGTCTACTAAATCCTAACAAGTACTACCTCCGGTCCAAAATATAAGTCATCCTAGGAGTTTTCAAACAGATTAAGAAATTGGTTGAATGTCATTAATTTGAAGGTTAATGTCTAAAATACCCCTTGACTATCATTAATGCAATAGTTGTTAAGTAATGAAAAGTTGTTGAATTCATAATAAATTAAGGGTAAGATAGAGAAAGAGCAATAAATGTTGCATTGGTAATGTAGAATGACTTATATTATGGGACAAGTAGAAAAGTGTAGGATGACTTATATTTTGGACCGGAGGTAGTAACTGAAAGTATGTCCTTCATAAGAACCGGAACATAATAACATTTATTTAGTTCCCTTATCAGTTTACTGGATCCCGAATATGGTAAATGTCACAACGTTTGCTTCACCTTCCATATATGGATTTAACCTTTCTAACTTAATCACACTCGTAAGATATCATATATCTAAGAGTTGACTTGAACTTAGATAGATTTATCTCAACATACTTGCTTAGAATAGAGACTTCGATAAGCTCTCTATTTAAGCACATGCCCTAACTTTTCTTTTAATCCTTTAAGCACTTGAAAAATGTTTCTTATTGTAGTCTTTATAAGACTTAAGAAAGATCACAAGAGCCATGTCCTTAATTTCCTTTCATAAAGAAAATCTAAAGTTTATTAAATAGTTTATTTAACCTTTTGAATCGTATTCAAAACATTGACTATCTAATTAACCTTTAAGCAATGATAGAGTTAAGTCGATACTTAAATCTTACAATTTTGAGAACAACATTTCCAAAATTCGATGTGGTCATTCTTATTCAACGTTTGAATTAATTGTCATCATATGACAGAATGATCATCTTGGATCGTATCCAATATATGAATAATTCGTTGAAACTTATTTCAATAGATTTAATCATATCATGAGCTTCCGCTTTCATTAATAGTTAAAGTCTCGGAGCACTGCATCAATTATGAAATCTCCTTGTCTCTAACTACTATAACGGGATTGCTCATGTCATTGCTTATTTTAAAAGGATTAAAATTACTTAACCATATTTGAGAACGTTTCTCAAAATTAACAGTCATAATTTGGTTTTACTAATCGAGAATAAAACATAAATATAAAGTTTGCTAAAACTACAACATAAAAATGAAAATAAATGAGTGTTGTTGTTTATACACGCAAAATCAAAAATGGTCTTTTGATTTATGATTTTGCTCCCACTAGTCAACTACTTCCAATTGACTTTCAAGAATTATTAATTTCTTTAGTGGACAAGATCCCACTAAACTACCGCGACCCCCGCTTGGTGGTGGGCGAAAATAGTCTAATAGGTAGACAACAACCCTTTGTCAATCGTATCTTATACGACTCTTGTTGTTTGACTAGTCAACTCTTTGACAATTTTTCATCTTATGAAGTAGTCAAACCCTTGCCTCTAAAATCCAAACAACCCCGCTTTGGTTGGTGGCCGAGAGAATTCTTAGTCAAGTCATAACCCCAATATTCGTGAGATCTCATACGATCGTATCTCTCGATAATGACGATATACCGAGGTAGGTCAACCCCTGCTTTGGTGATGAGTTGGATCCGAACAAGGGCTCTTCACCGTCATTATAATATGGGGAGGCAATTTCAACTTGATTCTTTTGAGGTGGAAGTATTTATGTAAATTAATTCACTTAATTAATTAATTTTAATTATGGTCTCATCATAAATATGTCTATCTCTATAAACATACATCCTACACATTTATCTAGATCGTGCCTAGTCATGCATCTATCGTATCATATAAAATAAATACAAGCACAAAATAAATAAATGCTTAAAGTAACCGGTATGATCATGGACTTTTCCTAGTGCGGTTTCGAATACAAATCGATTAAAACCGCGGGTCACAATCTAAGGGTAGCTGCAACCGCCAATTGGATCTTTAATACACCATTCTCCAATGGGATCTTTATTTTCGTCTTTCTTTGGTCTCATCTTCTACTCCATTCTTGTTACATTTAATTCTATCTAATAAAATAAATACACCCGCCACAGACGGGAGGGAGCTAACGAGAATGGGATAAATGCAGAAAATAAACTAGGTCACGTTCTTCATAACGGCCTAGGACAATTTTTAAAAACAACAGAAAAATTAAATCATTCACATCTATCCTATCGGTCGAGTCCATGATCAATCGGGGTCCATATAATCATATTACATCTACTATATCTAATCCATACAATAAAATCTTATGAAAGAGATAAAATTAAAATTTAACTACTTGCGTCTTAATTAATCAATTAACATTTAATCTTTTAAATAATTTTATCCAATCAATTAACTAATTAACATTTAATTAATTAAATGATTTTAATCGAAATAAAATTAACGATTAATTTTAAACGATTTTAATTTTAATTTTAATTAATTAGAACTATTCTAAAAATAAATCAAAATTAAAATTATTTCTCTTTTGTTTCTTTCTTTTTGATTCGTAATCAAAAAGATGCCTTTTGGTTTCCTAAACCAAATTTGGCAAAGCGCAGCCACTTTCTTTCCAAAATCAAAATTTTGGAAGTGGCGCAAGCTAAGCCTTTTACAAATCAAATATTTGGAAAGGCTTAGCGCTATTCCAAATCAAATATTTGGAAAGCCAAATAATTTTGGTTTAAGCGCAATGCCACTTTCCAAAATCAAAATTTTGAAAGTGACTGCGCTGCGCTTTCCCAAATCAAATATTTGGAAAGGCGCTTAGCCTATTCCAAACAAAGTTTGGAAGGCCATTATTATTTTAATCGCCACATGGCATCCCAATGGCTCAAACTATTTGAACCATCAAGTTAGCCACACGACACAACTAAACAAATGAGGAATTACCAATCACAACTATGAACAATATTGAAACACAAAATACACAAAACAAAAATTTGGAGATCCGCCAGCATTGACCGGTCAACCGATCGCCGGCGGCGAGTTGCCACTGTTTGCCGCCGCCGCCGTCCAGCCGCCGCCGGTGGTGGTGCCGCCGCCAGTCGGCCGAGCACCACCCGATCTCGTTTTTTTTTTCTTTTCATGCATCACTTTTGCGAATCAAAAATCTTTCATCTTTTAATAACGTGATTTAAACGATAAAATTAACTACGCAAATTAACATGCTTATTGCTTAAGCTCGAAGCTTGCTCTGCTACCACTGTTAGGAAATCTATGCGGGAACGCAGCGGAATTTAAAATTTTGATTTCCTTTTACCCAAGATCGACTTTGTTTAAGCAATAAACAAATAGATAGTAGACGGTGGTTACCTTGGTTGATCTATAAGATCGACGCTTTGACCGTCTGGAGAGAGTAGTTCGCATAGAGCAGCTCAAGTGTTCGGCCTCTCTTGCTAGTCCACACGAATAGCCCGCCGGAATCCCATCATGGATTGCTTTATGGAAAACTCCGGTTGCTAAACCGGCCTTTTCCCTCTCTCCAACTCTCTATATGGATCTTCTCTATTTTACACAAGAACTATGAGCTCTTGCAATTGTGTTGTCCAAAAGAGCTTGACACCCACACTATATTTATAGTGTATGGGGCGCCCCCTAGTAGAGTAGAGGAGAAGAAAACATTTTTCCAATAAAATAAGGAAAATATATTTGATTGATTTATCTCATTTATTATAATATCTCATATTAAATAAATCAAGGATATTGTCAATATCTTATATTGAATATTTCCAAGATATTGTCAATATCTTATATTGACAATATTTATCTTTTATTATATTACCATAAATCAATTTACACATGTGTGAAAATCTATATATATTAATATATAATATTAATACACAATATAAAGTCATGATTGACTAACTTTCACAATTCACGTGTATCAACATGAATGTACGCCATACATATATATATCAATATATACATATATATTCAATTAGTCAACATGATTAATATAATACTATGATTAATTAATTTGTAAAATACATGTGTATCATATACACATAAATTCGACATACATATCTAATATATATATATATATTTAATTAATCAACATAATTAATATCTTGTATTTAATTTATTCATAATAAATAAATACCACCATATTAATTTACCACTATAACCCTTATAGTCGTGAGATAAACTTTCCTTATTTGGTTATCATCTATAACCACATTTTAATCCGGCTAGATGTTCACATGTGTGTGACCCGATAGGCTTCCGAATATGTTGGCCGTAGACACAAAGTGCAAATTACGAAAATGCCCTTCATGCCTAACGATCGCGGGATAGTGTCTAGCAACACACCGTGACCCCCAATCATCGGAAGAGTCAAATGCAATGACTACTACCTTTCATGTGAAACAGTTACCGTGTAACTTACAATCCTATCGCTGTAATAATATCCATACGGTCGTTAGTCGAGTGTCAAAACATCAACGACCGTATCTTATAATCTGGATATCAAACTCTCTCGAAGTAACTCGTTTGCTCCCACTTTGCAAAGATTCACGAGAGTAAGACATTCCTTATAAGAAGGCCATTTCGGATATTCGATCCCAATCATGGGATACGCGATTCCCAGACGACCAATCATGTATACTCCGCATGCTTCAATATCATACCCAATCACTACCGCATGATCGCCCCGTGGCTTGGGGAAACCTCAATAGTGTCAAAGCATGACAATCCACACCGTGATGCCATGAAGACTCCGGTCTTAAGGATAATTACACAACCGCCACATAGTGTGACACTTATCCGTGTAAGGGGGTCGATCTAACGTCGCATTCTCTAATACACGCCCACGTCACCCAAGTCAAGTGTCTACACTTTCGATAGACGAGATCTATCCCCGCCGCTTAAAGACGAAAGACATCTAATACGTGCTAGTCTGCATTTATACTATCAATGCCCTATTTAATAGTACATCGCCTGAGAGACATTTAAGTATCAAACTCATTAAAGTGATTAGAGATCTCATCAACCATAATCGCCTATCATGGTTTCTCTGTCACGATTTAATACTAAGGACGTTATCATATAACAATTCATAATTAGTTTTTAAAAGAACATATATATGACAACAAAAAAGCCATTTTATATATGTATAAACATAAAGAAATAGTAGAAATGATCCGACCCGGTCGGATCCGGTCAAACCCGATTGGGTTTAGGACACTATTCCAACATGAACAATATTGAATCACAAATACACAAAACAAAACAGGGCCACCGCATCACACCAGCAGCCGCTGGCAGCCCGGAGGCCGCCGCCGCCACCGGCGATCACACGGTGGTGGTGCCGCCGCCGATCGGCCGAGCACAACCTATGCCGCCCTTTTTTTTCTTTTTCTTTTCGTGTATCAATTTTGCAAATAAAAAATCTTTCATCTTTTAATTACGTGATTTAAATGATAAAATTAACTACGCATAATAACATGCTTATTGCTTAAGCTCGAACCTAGCTCCGATACCACTGTTAGGAAATCTACGCGGGAACGCAGCGGAATTCAAAAATTTATTTCCTATCGACCCAAGATTGATTTCGTTTAAGCAATAAACAAATAAGTAGTAGACGGTGGTTACCTTGGTTGATCTAAAAGATCGACGCTTTGACCGTCTGAGGAGAGTAGTTCTGCATAGAGCCGCCCAAGTGTTCGGCCTCTACCGCTAGTCCACACGAACAGCCCGCCGGAATCCCATCATGGATTGCTATTGGAAAACTCCGGTTGCTAGACCGGCCCTTTTCCCCTCTCTCCAACTCTCTATAGGACGCTCTCTATTTTACACAAGAACTATGAGCTCTTGCAATTGTGATGTACAAAAGAGCTTGACACCCACCGCTTATTTATAGTGGTTGGGGCGTCCCTATGTAGTGTGGAGGAGAAGAAAACATTTTCCCAATAAAATAAGAAAAATATAATTGATTGATTTATCTCATTTATTACAATATCTCATATTAAATAAATCTAGGATATTGTCAATATCTTATATTGAATATTTCCAAGATATTGTCAATATCTTATATTGACTATCTTTATTATATTACCATAAATCAATTTACACATGTGTATATATATCACATATATATAACACATATAAATCTATATATATATAAATATATGGTGCGCATGAATCACCAATTTGAATTGGTGCAAACACACGCTGGGACATATATACTTTATTTATCAATATCTAATATTAATATATTTGGTAACACTATTAATTAAATTGCACAATCCAAGTGTATCTTATACACACACAAATTGCGCCACCTTATGCCAATAAATTGGCATCCGGAATATTCTTTAATTAATATAATATTATTAATATCTTGTATTTAATAAATAAATACCACCATATTAATTTACCACTATAACCTTTATAGTCTCGAGATAAACTTTCCTTATTTGGTTATCATCTATAACCACATTTTAATCCGGCTAGATGTTCTTATGTGTGTGACCCGATAGGCTTCCTAATATGTTGGCCGTAGACACAAAGTGCAAATTACGAAAATGCCCTTCATGCCTAACGATCACGGGATAGCGTCTAGCAACACACCGTGACCCCCAATCATCGGAAGAGTCAAATGCAATGACTACTACCTTTCATGTGAAACAGTTACCGTGTAACTTACAATCCTATCGCTGTAATAATATCCATACGGTCGTTAGTCGAGTGTCAAAACATCAACGACCGTATCTTATAATCTGGATATCATTCTCTCTCGAAGTAACTCATTTACTCCCACTTTGCAAAGATTCACGAGCGTAAGACATTCCTTATAAGAAGGCCATTTCGGATATTCGATCCCAATCATAGGATACGCGATTCCCGGACGACCAATCATGTATACTCCGCGTGCTTCAAAAGATCATACTCAATCACTACCGCATGATCGCCCCGTGGCTGGGGAAACCTCAATAGTGTCAAAGCATGACAATCCACACCGTGATGCCATGAAGACTCCGGTCAAAAGAATAATTACACAATCATCACATAGTGTGACACTTATCCGTGTAAGTGGGTCAGTCTAACGTACGCATTCTCTAATACACGTCCACGTACAGTCCAAGTGTCTCTACACTTCGATAGACGAGATCTATCCCTGTCCTTAAAGACAGAAGACATCTAATACGTGCTAGTAATCTGCTTATACTATCAATGCCTGTTTAATAGTACATCGACTGTAGAGACATTTAAGTATCAAACTTATTAAAGTGATTAGAGATGTCATCAACCATAATCGCCTATCATGGTTTCTCTATCACAGTTTAATACTAAGGACGTTATCATATAACAATTCATAATTGGTTCTTTAAAAGAACATATTTATGACAACAGAAAAGCCATTTTATATATGTATAAACATAAAGAAATAGTAGAAATGATCCGACCCGCTCGGATCCGGTCCAACCCGATTGGGTTTAGGACACTATTCCAATATTTAAGTCTGCTCCAATATCAAAAAGTGCAATGGTATTAAGTTCGAAATCATTCATGAATTTGATTGTAATATTTATGATATATTTTTCTCGATGTAAATTTTTTTTAAACAAAAAGGAAATCTGTTGGGGTTGTTGTAATGTTTTGTAGTTCTTGCGTAATATATTCATGTTCAGTATGTGTATCACTATTATCTTGTAATGTTTCAATAATGGTTTTGAGTAATAGTGAATCATTTTTTTGTTTCTCTTTTAATTCTCTTAATTCATTTTTTTTTATCTCTTTCATTTGTTTTTGCAGATCATGATTTGCAATATTATCTTTTTTATTTTTATTCTTATTTAGAATTGTCGTTAAATCATAAGTACTCCGGAAGTACTTGGTGCTAATGGTTCATGTTTAAAAGTCTCTAATAAATTTTCGAGGTATTGTTGTTGTAGAGCTGGGTCATTAACCTATTGTAATATCTTAATAAAAATTTATTGTTCTTTTGAGATAACATTTAACATTTTTCCATTGTTTCCTTCTGATTCAGAAGTACTTGTTAATATATCGTTCATGTTTGCTTTTCCATTGTTATCCGTATCTTCTTCGTTAGTTGTGTCACTATCAGAATCTATAAGTAAGTTTGAGATTTTATTCATAATGTCGTCTTCCAGATTTAGTTCATTAAGTTTTCTTTTTAGTTTACAATAATTTGTTGTATGTCCTTTTTTGTGGCATCTATAACATTTAATGTCTTTATCCAATTAAGTCTTGGTTTATTATATTTTTTTAGTTTTGTAGAAATTATTGTTTGAGGGTTGTTTGTTTTGTTTGTTATTTTTATATAAATTCATATTAGGTTTATAAGGTGTTTTGTTTTATAAGTGGGTTTTTTTTGCAATTTCCTTTGCAAGAGGATTCCTGTCTAAAAGGATTATTGTCAAATTGATGACAAAAGGTTCCAAGTTCTAGATTAGCCTTTTTCATTTCCCATTTTATGTGTTTTTGAAGTTTGAGGTCTTGGCATATTTTCATTCATTCTTGTTGAATAACACTAACTAGTTGTCCATATGTGTGTTGATCGTATGAAATAATTTGGTTGCCTGAATTTTCACGAATTCTATTCCTAAACTTTTCTCCTAACAAGGTTGGTAGTCCTGCTAAGAATTTTTCTTTACAAAAAGGCTGATTAGAATCATCCTGTTGCATTAATCTTGTTAGGAAATTATTTTTATACCATTGGAAATCACTGAGTTTTTTACAGCGTAGATTCGAGAGTAGTTCAGTGTTTCTTTCTTTTAATTTTGCTGGATCTCCAAGAAAATGTATTGAGATGATATGTATTAGAGTAGATATAGCATTCTGTAAAGGTTCTTGTTGTTCGTCAAGAATTAGATTTTGTTCTCCATCGTATTTTAGTGAATTAAGTATTTGGTCATGTTATTCAGGTGTTAAATAAAAATCCTACCACCCTTTTAATTGTCCTGAGAAACTTGCAAATAGTAGTTCTGCGGTAGTCCTATCTTGGACTCCGTGTTGTGTCCTATATGCATTTGCAGCCATTATCATTTGCTGTAGGAGGGATTAAATTTGATATTCATTCATTGTATCTAAGTTCCAATTATAAATAGATGATGCATTAAAACGATTTTGAGTTTAAGTTTTGACAGGTACAATGTCTAGAGGATAATTTGGAACGTGTTGTGAGTTCCATCCTATTTTGTTAATTTGATTTTGATTTAGTGAGGTATCGGTGTCTGGTTGTGATCCTAAATCATATTCTTTTCCAATCGTATTAATATGTAATGTCGTTGTTGTTAGGAAATCTACGCGAGAATGCAGCGGAATTTAAAATTTATTTCATATTGGCTCAAGATCGACTTTGTTTAAGCAATAAACAAATAAGCTAGTAGACGGTGGTTACCTTGGTTGATCTACAAGATCGACGCTTTGACCGTCTAAGGAGAGTAGTTGTGCATGGAGCCGCCCAAGTGTTCGGCCTTTACCGTTAGTCCACACGAACAACCCGCCGGAATCCACCATTGGATTGCTATTGGAAAACTCCGGTTGCTAGACCGGCCTTTTTCTTCTCTCACAAACTCTCTATTGGAAGCTCTCTATTTTACACAAGAACTATTAGCTCTTGAAATTGTGATGTTGTACAAAAGAGCTTGACACCCACTTCTTTTTTTATAGGCAAAGTGGCGCCCCAAATATGAGTGGAGGAGAAGAAAACTTTTTTCCAATAAAATAAGAAAAATATACTTGATTGATTTATCTCATTTAATTTAATATCTTATATTAAATATTTCCAAGATATTGTCAATATCTTATATTGATTATATTTATCTTATTATTATAAATCTATTTTTCCAAAATCAATTAATATCTAATATTAATATTATTATGATAATCTTATTAATTAAATTGCACAATCCAAGTGTATCATAATACACTTATAATTGGTGCCACATATCCCAAAGATTTGGCATCCGGAATATTCTTAATTAATATAATGCTGTGATTAATTAATTTGCAAAATACATGTTTATCATAAATATATTTCGAAATTATATGTATCAATATACATATTTAATTAATCAACATAATTAATATATTGTATTATATTTATTCATAATAAATAAATACCACCATATTAATTTACCACTATAACCTTTATAGTACGAGATAAACTTTCATTATTTGGTTATCATCTATAACCACATTTTACTCTGGCAAGATGTTCAAATGTGTGTGAGCCGATAGGCTTCCGAATATGTTGGCCGTAGACACAAAGTGCAAATTACAAAAATGCCATTCATGCCTAACGATCACGGGATAGCGTCTAGCAACACACCATGACCCCCAATCATCGGAAGAGTCAAATGCAATGACTACTACCTTTCATGTGAAACAGTTATCATGTAAATTACAATCCTATCGCTATAATAATATCCATACGATCGTATCTCTAGTGTCAATACATTAACGATCGTATATTATAAACTGGATATCATGCTCTCTTGAAGTAACTCATTAACTCCCACTTTGCAAAGATTCACGAGAGTAAGACATTCCTTATAAGAAGGCCCTTCCGGATATTCAGCCCTACTGATAGGGTACGCGATTCCCAGACGACCAAACATGTATACTCCGTATGCTTTAGTATCACACCCAATCACTACCGCATGATCGCCCCATGGCTAGGGGAAACCTCAATACTGTCAAAGCATGAAAATCCACACCGTGATGCCATGAAGACCCCGGTCTAAAGGATAATTACACAACTGCCACATAGTGCGACACTTAATGTAAGTGGGTCAGTCTAACGTACGCATTCTCTAATACATGTCCACGTATGGTCCAAGTGTCTCTACACTTGAATAGACGAGATCTATCCCTACCCTTAAAGACAGAAGACATATAATACGTACTAGCCTGTTTATACTATCAAAGCCCTGTTTAATAGTACATCAGCCTAGAGACATTTAAGTATCAAACTTATTAAAGTGATTAGAGATCTCATCAACCATAATCGCCTATCATGGTTTCTCTATCACAGTTTAATACTAAGGACGTTATCATACAACAATTCATACTTGGTTCTTTAAAAAGAACATATATATGACAACATGATATCCATTTACTATATGTATAAACATAAAGAAATAGTAGAAATGATCCGACCCGGTCGGATCCGGTCCAACCCGATTGGGTTTTAGACACTATTCCAACAATCTCCCACTTGGCCTAAAACCAATCACTCGCACACACAAGACCAAGTTGAAACACAAGAATCTCATGCAATACTACTTAACTTGACCACTAGCCGTGAACGGATCGCTATCCATGGGGAATCAGACTATCTTAATATCATGCTCCAAATGACCATGTCATACTAACCGCCTCAACACACATATGAATCCCCGATGAGACCCTGGTCCTTGCTTCAAGCAATGAATCCACTTACTATATCAGCTATATAGAAATGGTGAAAGAACCACATAAGGTTCAAGAACGAACCTCCTAGATCCATGTACTGCTCCCGCTGTGCCTCCAAGGCACTACTGTGCTTTGGCCTAGTTGTAGGATTTACAGTGACCCATAGCCAAGAACATTTCCAGCTCACTGTATCACTTAATCAAAGTGACTGTAAACCCAGACTATAACTCACACTTGCCTTCATAAGACTTAGGATATATGTCTGTATAACTATATTTATCTGATTCCAAGTTTCGATAAACTAGGAAACCATCCTTAACTTGTTTAAGGATATTCTCGACATTCACCAGATTTACTTTCGTACTTGCTCATGAATCTTCATGAACTATGAACATCCGGCATTACCTTTATGATGGTTCTTATCACAGTCGCGAAGGAAACCTTTCATAAGCATCATCTTTCACCTTATCTTTAGGACTAACGCCCTAACACAGATAGATCTTGAGAATTCCGGCTAGAAGTTTCCCCTGTCGCGATCTATGCTAAACTCTTTTAGCATCATAACTATATAGGTAAACTATAATCTAACATCAGTTAAGTCTATCACTATAGATTCTTATTTCTATAATAAGAACTGCTAATCCAAGTGCTTTCGCAAAGACCTTGAACTACCAAACATTAATTGACTGTGACATGGGGTGATAATTCTCGAGAGAGATATCCAATACCTTACTCAAAAATCGTAACACACTCCCACTATCCATCTTGCACATTGGGCATATCCCTTCTTTTGACTAAATCAAACTCTTTTGATTATCAAACAAAGAAATCATCTAGAGAAACTTGTTTGAGTCTATAAATGGATCTCGTGGGCTCACATATCATGTTATCGTCTATGAACATCGGGATGTTTGCCCAACGTCTTCAACACTATGATATAGTCATGATACAAAGTTATAACAAGCATTATCTGAATAGAACTGGGCACAGCTGGCAGCATAAAGATAATTACAAAGGTTTACACCTCGTACCCTTCAGCCATCACTATAGCCTTATGGTAATCATATTACTATCCATGTTAGCCTTTCAGGGACATTCCCCTTAGGTAAGACAGACTAGGTTCACAACCTGGTTGTCACTGATGGAATCTAATTCAGATATTATGGCTCCTGGCCATATCTCTCAAACTTGCCTTTCAAACATTCTTTCATAAGTCATGAGATATTCATTCTTCAAGATGAACATACCAGCAGCCTTTCCAGGCCTGTGGTTTTCTATAGACTTACATAACTTTTGTGTGCACTGAGCAGTGTTCTACACCTCATCGCTATGCGACGTCTGCTCATGTTCCAATGGTTGAATATATCTTTGTGGTTCTCAAACTACCTTTGAGATCTAAATCTACTCCCGTTGTTTCTTTTGGAAGAAACACTTCCTCTAGAAGACAACATGTTTGGAGACAAACCTTTTGATCCGCGGACAAGTAAATAATAACTAGCGTACTTGCTAAGACATTCCACAAAGTCGCATATGTCGTACTAGGCTCCAAGCCTTTTTGACTTTGCCTATGACAACTTCAAATAATCGGTTAAGATAGATTCGAAATTATCGCCTTCCATATCTAATATTGAATTTATTCAACCTTTATTCTTTTGAACTCGGTTAAGTATAAGGGCACTATCCCGAAACGGGTAAGGGATACTTCGCATGGCTTGCGTCACACCTTTATCATATGAAGTGTTGTTTCTATTTTGGGAGCACAATCTAATTGCGTATCCCAAAGATGGTATCCTACAAGGTAGAATCTTATTCCTTTTCAGACGACATCTGAAACACCCTTCAGGCATTAATTACTTCAATCCAATTGAAGATTAATTTCTAAGTAGCTCATCAATCTCATATTCGTACTAGCTCGAACTTTTCGGGCTTTCTGAATTGTTGTACTTCAATAAGTATATTCAACTATTTCTAAAAATAGTCATAGAGATTAACAAACAATTATTTGTGGCATTAATTGTCATAAGACAACAAACATCGGTATGTTTAGGCTTTAGACAATTTTTCTAGATTTTATAACCTTTTCATAGAAGGGTATTTTAGTCATCTTTAGATAAGATACGTATCACCCACATGATTCATAATCACATGGTTCAGACATCATCTAAATGACATTTGATTATACGTTTCTCTTCCAGAGAGTCGACATCTAGAACAACTACAAATATCAAGGATAACAGCTATACAAATATTTAGTTGAGATTTTATCACCTATATCAACTATATAGTGACATCAATCTAGTACGTTAGATTCAGTGACATTTCAACTTTATCGGAATAACATTTATTCCTTACAATTGAATATGTCTACTAAATCCTAACAAATAACTGAAAGTATGTTCTTCATAAGAACCAGAAGATAATAACATTTATTTAGTTCCATTATCAGTTTACTAGATCTAGAATATGGTAAGTGTTACAACGTTTGCTTCACCTTCCATATCTGTATTCAATGTTTCTAATTTAATCACACTCGTAAGGTATCATATATCTTAGAGTCGACTTTGAACTTAGATAGATTCATCTCAACTCACTTGCCTAGAATAGAAACTTCAATAAGTTCTCTATTTAAGCACATGCCCTAACTTTCCTTTTTAATCCTTTAAGCACTTGAAAAATGTTTCTTATTGTAGTCTTCATAAGACTTAAGAAAGTTACAAGAGCCATGTCTTTAATTTCCTTTCATAAAGAAAATCTAAAGTTTACTAAATAGCTTATTTAACCTTTTGAATCGTATTCAAACATTGACTATTTAATTAACCTTTAAGCAATGATAGATTAAGTCGATACTTAAATCTTACAATTTTGAAAACAACCTTTCCAAAATTAGACGTGGTCATTCTTATCCAACGTTTGAATTAATTGTCATCGTATGACAGAATGATCATCTTGGATCGTATCCAATATATGACTAATATGTTGAAACTTATTTCAAATGATTTAATCATATCATGAGCTTTCGCTTTCATTAATAATTAAAGCCTTGGAGTGTTGCATCAAATATGTAGTCTCCTTGTCTCTAACTACTATAACGGGATTGCTCGTGTCATTGCTTATTTTAAAAGGATTAAAATTACTTAACCATATTTGAGAACGTTTCTCAAAAGGTAACAGTCATAATTTGGTTTTACTAATCGAGAATAAAACATAAATATAAAAGTTTGCTAAAACTACAACATAAAAATGAAAATAAAAGAGTGTTGTTGTTTATACACGTAAAATCAAAAATGGTTTTTTGGTTTATGATTTTGCTCCCACTAGTCAACTACTCCCAATTGACTTTCAAGAAATATTAATTTCTTTAGTGGACAAGATCCCACTAAACTACCGCGACCCCCGTTTTGGCTGGTGGGCCGAAAATAGTCTAATAGGTAGACAACTCTTTGTTAATCGTATCTTATACGACTCTTGTTGTTTGACTAGTCAACTCTTTGACAATTTTCATCTTATGAAGTAGTCAAACCCTTGCCTCTAAAATCCAAATGACCCCGCTTTGGCTGGTGGCCGAGAGAATTCTTAGTCAAGTCATAACCTCAATATTCGTGAGATCTTATACGATCATATCTCGATAATGACGATATACCTAAGGTAGGTCAACCCCTTGCTTTGGCTGATGAGTTGATCCGAACAAGGGCTCTTCACCGTCATTATAACATGGGAGGCAATTGCAACTTGATTCTTTTGAGGTGGAAGTATTTATGTAAATTAATTCACTTAATTAATTTTAATTACGGTCTCATCAAGTATATCTATCTCTATAGACATACATCCTACACATTCATCTAGATCGTGCCTATTTATGCATCTATCGTATCATATAAAATAAATACAAGCACAAAATAAATAAATGCGTAAAGTAACCGGTATGATCATGGACTTTTCCTAGTTGCGGTTTCGAATACAAACTGACGAAACCACGGGTCACAATCTAAGGGTAGCTGCAACCGCCAATAGGATCTTTAATGCTCCATCTCGAATGTGATCTTTATTCTTCTTTCTTTGGTCTCCATCTTCCGCTCCATTCTTGTTACATTTAATTCTATCTAATAAAATAAATACACCCGCCGTACACGGAGGTAGCTAACGGGAATGAGATAAATGCAGAAAATAAACTAGGTCACGTTCTTCATAACAGCCCAGGACAATCTTTAAACCAACAGAAAAATTAAATCATTCACATCTATCCTATCGGTCGAGTCCATGATCAATCGGGGTCTATATAATCATATTATATCTAATCCATACAATAATATCTTATGAAAAAAGATAAATTAACATTTAACTACTTGCGTCTTAATTAATCAATTAACATTTAATCTATTAAATAATTTTATCCAATCAATTAACTAATTAACATTTAATTAATTAAATGATTTTAATCGAAATAAAATTAACGATTAATTTTAATTAATTAGAACTATTCCAAAAATAAATCAAAATTAAAATTAAATCTCTTTTGTTTCTTTCTTTTTGATTCCTAATCAAAAGGGATGTCTTTGGTTTCCTAAACCAAAAGCGTCTCTCCTCGCCTTTTCCAAAATCAAAAATTTCAAAAGGGCCAGAGCTCACCTTTTCCAAAATCAAATATTTTGAAAATGGCCTATGCCTATTCCAAACAAAATTTGGAAAGGCCAATATTTTGGTTAATATGCCTGCCCACTTTTCAAAATCAAAATTTTGAAAGTGGCCTAGGCCTAGGCCTATTCCAAACAAAGTTTGGAAAGACCATTATTATTTTAATGTCATATGTTATCCCAATGGCCCAAACTATTTGAACCATTGGTTAACCACATGACACAACTAAACAAAAGAGGAATTACAAATCACAACTATGAACCATATTGAATCATAAAATACTCAAAACAAAAATTTGGAGATCCGCCAGCATTGACCGGTCAACTTACGTCGGCAGCAGGTTGCCCTGCCGCCGCCAGTCGGCCGAGCACCACCCGATCCCCTTTTTTTTTTCTTTTCGTGTATCGTTTTGCGAATAAAAAATCTTTCATCTTTTAATTACGTGATTTAAACGATAAAATTCACTACGTAAATTAACATACTTATTGCTTAAGCTCGAAGCTCTTTCTGATACCATTGTTAGGAAATCTACGTGGGAACGCAGCGGAATTTAAAATTTATTTCCTATCGACCCAAGATCGACTTCGTTTAAGCAATAAACAAATAAGCTAGTAGACGGTGGTTACCTTGGTTGATCTACAAGATCGACGCTTTGACCGTCTAAGGAGAGTAGTTGTGCACGGAGCCGCCCAAGTGTTCGGCCTCTACTGCTAGTCCATACGAACAACCCGCCGGAATCCACCATTGGATTGCTACTGGAAAACTCCGGTTGCTAGACCGGCATTTTTCTTCTCTCACAAACTCTCTATTGGAAACTCTCTATTTTACACAAGAACTATTAGCTCTTGCAATTGTGATATTGTACAAAAGAGTTTGACACTCACTTCCTTTTTATAGGCAAAGTGGCGCCCCAAATATGAGTGGAGGAGAAGAAAACATTTTCCCAATAAAATAAGGAAAATATATTTGATTGATTTATCTCATTTAATTTAATATCTTATATTAAATATTTCCAAGATATTGTCAATATCTTATATTGATTATATTTATCTTATTACCATAAATCTATTTTTCCAAAATCAATTAATATCTAATATTAATATTATGGTAATCTTATTAATTAAATTGTACAATCCAAGTGTATCATAATACACTTATAATTGGCGCCACATATCCCAAAGATTTGGCATCCGGAATATTCTTAATTAATATAATGTTGTGATTAATTAATTTGCAAAATACATGTATATCATATATATATATATATATTTCAAAATTATATGTATCAATATACATATTTAATTAATCAACATAATTAATATATTGTATTATATTTATTCATAATAAATAAATACCATCATATTAATTTACCACTATAACCTTTATAGTACGAGATAAACTTTCCTTATTTGGTTATCATCTATAACCACATTTTACTCCGGCTAGATGTTCATATGTGGGTGACCCGATAGACTTCCGAATATTTTGGCCATAGACACAAAGTGCAAATTACGAAAACGCCATTCATGCCTAACGATCACGGGATAGCGTCTAGTAACACACCGTGACCCCCAATCATCGGAAGAGTCAAATGCAATGACTACTACCTTTCATGTGAAACAGTTACCGTGTAAATTATAATCTTATCACTATAATAATAACCATACGATCGTATCTCTAGTGTCAATATATTAACGATCGGATCTTATAATCTGGATATCATGCTCTCTTGAAGTAACTCATTTACTCCCACTTTGGAAAGATTCACGAGAGTAAGACATTCCTTATAAGAAGGCCCTTTCGGATATTCACCCCTACTGATAGGGTACGCGATTCCCAGACACCAAACATGTATACTCCGCATACTTCAGTATCACACCCGATCACTACCGCATGATCGCCCCATGGCTAGGGGAAACCTCAATAGTGTCAAAGCATGAAAATCCACACCGTGATGCCATTAAAACTCCGGTCTAAAGGATAATTACACAACTGCCACATAGTGCGACACTTAATGTAAGTGGGTTAGTCTAACGTACGTATTCTCTAATACACGTCCACGTACAGTCCAAGTGTCTCTACACTTCGATAGACGAGATCTATCCCTGCCCTTAAAGACAGAAGACATATAATACGTGCTAGCCGGTTTATACTATCAATGCCATGTTTAATAGTACATCAGCCTAGAGACATTTAAGTATCAAACTTATTAAAGTGATTAGAGATCTCATCAAGCATAATCGCCTATCATGGTTTCTCTATCACAGTTTAATACTAAGGACGTTATTATATAACAATTCATAATTGGTTCTTTAAAAAGAACATATATATGACAACAGGATAGCCATTTAATATATGTATAAACATAAAGAAATAGTAGAAATGATCCGATCCGGTCGGATCCGGTCCAACCCGATTGGGTTTTGGACACTATTCCAACAATCTCCCACTTGGCCTAAACCAATCACTCGCACACACAAGACCAAGTTGAAACACAAGAATCTCATGCAATGCTCGCAACCAGCCATAGCCGTGAACGGATCGCTATCCGTGGGGAATCAGACTATCTTCATACCATGCTCCAAATGACCAAGTCTTAGGAACTGCCTCAACACACACATGAATCCCCGACGAGACCCTGGTCCTTGCTTCAAGCAATGAATACACTTACTATATCTGCTATATAGAAACGGTGGAAGAACCGCTTAAGGTTCACGAACGAACCTCCTAGATCTATATACTGCTTCCACTATGCCTCTAAGGCACTACTGTGTTTTGGCCTAGTTGTAGGATTTACAGTGACCCATTGCCAAGAACATTTCCAGCTCACTATATCACTTAATCTAAGTGACTACAAACCCATACTGTAACTCCCACTCGCCTTCATCAGACTTAAGATATATGTATGTATAACTACATTTATCTGATTCCACGTTTCGATAAACTAGGAAACCATCCTTTCTTTTTTTTTAATTTAAAAAATCAACTGTAATTCTTGATTTAGAACTCCGATCATAAAAAAATTTCACCAAAATTCATAATTTTTTCTGCTCTTTATTTTGAGATCTCATACGATACCCTTCCGACAAAAATTTTGAAAGTCGAAAAAAAAAAATCACATTAATCAGAGCGTTTTTCTTATAAACGACCGTAACTTTTGATTTAGAACACCGATCATCAATTTCTTTTCACCAAAGTTCATATTTTTTCTCTTCATTTTGAGATCTCATACGATATCCTTCCGACGTAATTTTGAAAGTCGAATTTAATCGCAGCGTCTACTATAACACGGTAACGGTAACAAAGTATCATAGTAACAGTAACATAGTGGCACAGTAACAGTAATATTAACAGTAACAGATGTAGTTCAAGGTTCAATAGCAACACGTCCGATCTAAACATTTAATTATAATAATAGTAGTTTTTAGAATGCAAAAATATGGTTATAATGAGCATCTAGTAGTTGTCTCTTTTACTGCAAAAAAAACCACTAACATGTGGGAAGAAGCATCAACAAGACAAAATGAAAGTTTCGAAAATAAAGTAAAGCACCAAGAAAAGGTCAATTAGCTGCAACAACATCAAGTACAACATTCTCCAAGCTCTTTGCACTCCCTCAAACGGAAGCTCTGATAGGGAACACGCTGCCCATTCTTATACATCAACTTGCCAGGAACTTTGCAAAAGTTCATTGAACTTGTTGCCTTTCTTTATAAACTCAAACAATGTAGCTGAATTTTCTCCATTTACTTTAATTGCTTCCATATTGAACTGCATTTTGTATTATAAAGGAGAAAAGGAGACTACGGTATCAGTAACACAGTAACAGTAACACCCCCAAAACTAGTGTATTAGAAAGCTTAATGATATGAACCAAGTGAACAACACACTTAAGGCATTACTCCATTTAGGTACATCATCCGAAGACCGACTCAAGAACGGCCTCAAAATAGCTCAATATCTGGCTCATATAAGACTCATTTAAGCCTAAATTCAAGGGACTACTTCAAGGCACCCATATGTCACGAATTCAACCAATTATCTCAATATCTAGCATTAAAATAAGCCGTATAAACTCTCAATTCAGTTCAATCACAAAGCATCTTAGTTCATCAATTTTCAGCTCAGCTTGATTCGTTTATCAATCATTATGAAATAAATTTGGTCGTCGTCAATTTTGCACATGTATGATTATTCCATACATCCCTATTTTCTAACGATTTCTGCTGCCTTCCTTGTCCTAACATGACTACATACATTCAACTGATGCCCAAACATCGTATCATACAGCTAGAAGTCAAAATTATGATTCTTCCTTGGTGGAAATCTACAAACCACAATAATTTCCAGGCACTATCTTCCTACTTCTGATATTTTCTCCCTAATTAAAACTACAACTATTTATTAACTAGACAACCATTAGCACATAAACTGAACTATTATCCAACTACACAATGTTTAAATCTAACCACTGTGCTTCCGTTCTTACTTAAGGTCACTATAAGTCAAAAACAATGTTCCATCATAAGTACAAATCAGCAAATTGCAATATTTAGATACAACTCCTAGCTCTTGAAATTATATAATAAATGAAGATACAATTATCGATCGACCATTCCATAAGCAAAGTAGATACAAATTCTTCACTAACCAAACAACCAATTGTGCACCAATTCTGAATGTCTTTTTTATGAAATTCGAAATGATTAAACTATTTCCAACCAAGTAAAAGACATGGAAAGCAATTACATAACCACGGCTGAATCATCAAATTTTCCTTCTCAACATATAATGCGATTTTGCAGTGATCCAACCGCTCTACACCACTCTAACCATCGACAATTTCACATTAGATATGACTATCGTATTTCTAGTAGTATTCTTTCTTGCATTCATATTATTTCAGCTCAAACATAGCTCCTAGTGAAATTCACTTCGATTAATAGACCATTAAGTTGTCCACTTACAGAAAATCAACCACATTAATGCAACCATTATCCTAAAAAGAAAGAAACAACTTACGTGAATGGCCAATAATATACTCATTGTCTTTGAGAAAATTAGGCAATGAATGGTATTCCACAAGCTGATACTTCACCTTCTTCCATAATCTCTTCCATTTTCCTTCTTTTAAAGATCCTATCTTTTGATTATTACTATCAACTGATCCACCACCCACACCACTCTTCTTTTGATCCTTATCCATTTTCTGTTCATCCTATCAATAAATTTCTCCTATAAATCAATTTAAAATACCAAAACCAGCTTGAACTTGCAAGTTCAAGGCCTCAATCACAGTGCTTTCTTGAATTTACTAGCCGCGAGGAAGCCACAGACCTCTTCAGCGAGGGGAAAATGGAGAGAGACCTCTCAGCAGCAATGAGAATCTCGTAGACGGTTTCTCGGAGATTGGAGACGGAAAGGGGTAGACCAAATTCCGAAAAGATTGATATATCATCCTTATAAGGGTGAAATATTCTGGAAATATTAAATTTGTCCCTATTTTAACTAAAAAATGTTGTGTGGATTAGAATTCAATAAATGCCCAAAATGGATTTATACCTAATTTTTCCTTATTAATATAATACGGAAATGAAGTTTTTACGAAAGTTATCTCCTCGCACCTCCTCATAAAAATGATGTCATCAGTGCATGGTCACCACCTTCTTAAAACTTTAGTCCAACAAACCCAGTGTGAGGAAATTCGGGTGCTAAAGAAAGAGTATGATCCTCAATGAATTGGAAAGAAAACCTCAATCAAGAAACTAGTGGGTAGGGGATTTCAATAACAAAACTACTTTGGGTACAAAAGAACAGCCTAAAAAAATAGAGCAGAATGCTTGTGTCCCAACTTTTGGAAAGGTTGCTATTGTATCCAAGCTATCAACCGAATCCTGTGATTTGGCATCGGTTTCTCAAAGTTAGGAATCTATATTCGATACACATGATCACAAAGATCCTATGGGAGAGTGCATGAATCTGCAATTTTCAGGTGGATTGAAGAGCTCACAGTGAAGTTTGGTTTCTGAGAGGGATGATTGGATTCTTAGACGACCAGGTATCCGCACATTGTTGATGAAATCAGTGATTACATCCAAAAATCAACCTAGCCAGTTGATCAGTTTTAATGACATCCAAACAGACCGCACATTTTCTCCTTAAAACCAGATCATTGCCTAAGATTTTCGGCAATTGTTGTAGATCTGAGTCAGACAGACCCTCCATCTTGGCGGCTTCTCTGATGATTGAGTCGCATAATTACTTCAACTTGCCGCATACCATATCAAAGTTTTCTATTCAATAATTAATGGAATGAGACTTACTAGATTAAGAGCCAATAGAATAGTAAATAAATCAATAGAAAATAAGAAGAGGATTCACACCTCTTTTTTCGCTTCCACACTGGTTCCGCTTCGGGTAACCCTAATGGACGAGCTATTTCCTTCGAGAAAAAACTCCCAGATCCAATTGACTGGAGATCTAGCAATAAGTTCGGTATTTTTGCAACGAATCAATTCAAGAGCTCGCTTTTACATCCACTGAGAGAAGGAAGCGTTGGTGCTGCACAAACTACCGAATCTGAGGCAATTCATAGGCTTCAGTCTGGTATGGAAAGAGGTATGGTGGACCAGACCAATGTTCTAGACTGCTAGCTTCTTTTTATGGGTGGTATTGTAAACTCCTCCCAGATGTTGGCTGCCATCCTTTATTGGCTTCTTCTTCAGATACTTTTATTTCTTCCATGGATACACAAAGTGGCACTTTTCACATCATCACCTGGAATTGCAGAGGTGCAGGTTCTAAGAAATTTAGAAGGCATGCGAAAGAGCTTGTGAGGAATCACAGACCACAAATTTTTAACATTATTGAAACCAGGGTTTCGGATACTAAAGCTCGGAAAATTATTAGGTCAATTGGTTGGGACAGTAGCTTTAGAGCAGCTCCTGAAAGATCCTCGGAAGGCATTTGGATTTTGTAAGACTCTAATCAAGTTGATATGAAGATATTAGATGGCCATCCGGATGCAATTCATGCTATGGTCAAAATTAAGGATGTCAACCCGTGGATCCTCTCTACGATTTATGCCCATCCTGACCCTATTAAAAAAAATCTGAGTTTTGGATTTAGCTGTTTAAACTTAGTGAATGAATGGATCTCCCCTAGCTCGTTACTGGAGATTTCAATGATATCGCGGGCCCGAAAGAGAAGAAAGGTGGGAAACTACCTTCTTTGAGGCATGGATTCCAAGATAGAGGACATCCAATACGTGCTAGTCTGATTATACTATCAGTGTCCCATTTGATAATATGTAAGACTAGAGACATTTAAGTACCAACCTTGTTATAGTGATTAGAGATCTCATCAACCATAATCACTATCATGGTTTCTCTATCACAGATTGATACTAGAGACTATATATGTACAACAAATAACATGAAGATAAACAATATATAATAACATAAGTGCTTTTATTAATCATAATAAAGTTATTACATGAACTAAATAGACTGTAAATGACCCGACCCGGTCGGATCCGGTCCAACCCGATTGGGTTTAGGACACCTTTCCAACATTTTGTTGTTAGGCAAGTGCAGAATAAACTTCAATGGTGGAAGTCTAGATGTCTGACTATGGTAGGAAGATTAACTTTGATTAAATCTGTCAATTGTGCGATCCCTTCAAACCTTATGCAATCGATTTGGCTCCCCCAATAGACTTGTGATAAATTGGATCGTATCAATAGTTACTTTCTCTGGGGATGTTCGGAAGAACAAAGGAAAATTCATTTGATCAACTGGGATTAGATGCTAAATGACAAATATGAGTGTGGGCTTGGAATAAGAAGTGCTAGGGAGAATAATATTGCTCTCCTAGCCAAGTGTGGGAATAGCATTATGAGGAAAGAAAAAAGTTTGTAGGTCAGGTTGTTCAGTAATAAATATGTTATTTTGAGAAGTTTACAAAGTATTAGTGATGGTTTTGTTTGGAAAATTGGGGATGGTAGGGATGTTTCTCTGTGGGACGATGTGTGGCTTAATGGTTCTCCTCTTAGAGATCTTATTGACAATAAAGTTGTTATTTGGGATCAAAATCTTTCTGTTGAAAGTATTATTACCGTGGATAGGACCTGGTGTTTTGAGAAGCTTCATACTTTGATGCCAAGACATGTTATTGATTCCATTCAAGGTCTTCCCCTTAGTTTAGACCCTATGGTTAAGGATCGGTGTTTTTGGCAATTGACGAGTAATGGAAAACACTACACTAAAACTGGGGTTCGGTTCTTAAGAAATAGGAGGAATGCTGATTCCATTGTCTTTGATTGGAAGTCTGTTTGGAAATGTTTGATTTTGAAGAAAGTTAAATTGTTTGTTTGGTTGGTCATTCATGGTAAGATTCTTACAATGAGGCGAGATTCGCCAGAAAATTAACTTCTTCGAATGGAAGATGTAATCTTAATGCTGAAAGCATTTCTCATTGCTTTGCTGATTGTCACTTTGCTAACAGGATTTGGAAATGTAACCCTCTTAGGAGATTCTTTCTTCAATAAGACTTTGCTTAGGAAAATTGGATTAAATCGAATTTGAAAGATCAAGGATTTGTTTCTAATTCCTTCTACAAGGGCCCTTCTAATGCTCTTTTCTCTATGGCCCTTTGGGGTATATGGAAAGACATAAATAATTTCATATTTAACAGAACTCCTACTAATCCTGTCTTTGTTTGTAATCAAATTGTCTTCTTGGCTAATGAATATGAGATTAATTCGTAGAAGCCTGCAACTGGTCCTTCCAACAAGACCATTAAATGGGTTGGGTGGCAGGCCCTTCCTAAGGGTTGAATCAAGCTTAATACGGATGCTAGCCGTTGTATATCCTCCGGTCACTCAGCTTTGGGTGGTGTTGCTAGGGATAATGAGGGTAAGTGGTTATACGGTTACTATGGAAATTCTAATTCTTCCCAATTTTTTTGTGCAGAGCTTAAAGCTATTCGAGAAGGTCTCAAGTTGGCATGGGAAAGGGGACATAGGAGTGTCATCATTGAATCAGACTCACTGTCAACAGTCAAGTGCATTTTACAAGAGGAAGAATGGGAGGTGAGAGAAGGCTTTCTAATTGAAGACTGTAGAAGGTTTCTGAAGAGGGACTGTAGATGTATTATCCAGCATACCCTTAGAGAAAGAAATCGTGTTGCTGACCGTCTTGCTGGCTTATTGCAATCCATTGAAGAAAATCTCATTGTTTTGAATGATCCTACTGACTGTATTTGTTCTGTTTTATCAGATGATATTAGAGGTGTTTTTTTGCCTAGACTTTAGTTTTTGTTTTTAAGGGCGTTAGCCCCCCGTTCTGTACCAAGAAAAGAAAACAAGAAGAGGATAGGGACATACTTAATGCTTCTGTTTTCCGGTGAGCATTCCAGTCACCTGATAGCTTGGTCGGGGTTGATGCCGGAAAACGGCCATGAAAGGAGGAGATGAAAAGGGCTGCTGGAGGAGGGGTGGGATGACGCCTTGGGATGGGATTCACTTGTTGGAATTGGAAAATGAGAAAGAAGAGATTATGATTAATTTTGTCCTTATAGTCAATGTTCTTTTTTGTATGTCCTAAAACAGCTAATTAAGTTCCGAAATGAGTCTAAATTTTTTTTTGGGGGAATGAGGGAGAAGGACAGAAATATTTCATCAATTGAGTAGAAGGACAGTTTTTGAAACTTTTGCATAAAGACAAAACTATTTATTCATTGTCGAAATTCACTTATGTTCGAATTCATTATGCTTAAATTCACCGCCAAAAAATCACCGTTATCGAAATTCACTAATTTTCAAAATTCATTTATTTGAGATTCACCGATTTTCGGGATTCATTTTATCAAAATTCATTTATCGAAATTCACCGATTTTGGGATTCACTAGGAAGATTCACCGATTTTAAGGATTCACTGTTGTCATCTCATTATAAAAATTATGCATTTGTCATTCTCCTTATAAAAAATATGTAGTTGTCATTATTCTTAAAAATATTCCAGATTGTGTCGCTTATCCCTAATTTTCCATTTTTTTGCCCCAAGTAAAGTGTTTTTTTTTTTTTTGAGAAAAGCCCAAGTAAAGTCATCTTTTTTCTGAAAATTAAAATCCGTTCTCCCGTATAACCCTGATGAAATTTCACCGGAGCTCTCTCCCGGTTGAACTGACCCCGTCCTATTTATCTCCGTTTTCCTCTTCCCGCTAAAATTCATGGAAAAATTCAAGTATCCTTCATTTTTATATACATTTTCACGATCAAGAATCTAGCTTTTCACTTGAATTTTCAGTGAATGATGGATCCTTATGATGAACAAAGTCTAAGAGAGGAAGTTCTATACCTCCATTCTCTATGGCACCAAGGCCCCCCTAGACAGCAACAACAACAACAACAGAGACCACCCCTCCATTTACATCCCCCTTCCTCCTCACTTCACGACCTCCGATCTCAAATAAATAAGAAACGCCCCCGCAAGAAGATAAGAGAGCCAGAGTATCTAAAAAAAGCTACGGATCTCCAGTCTGAGCCAGAGAAGGAGTGGCCTGTCAATCCCACTTCGAGTTCTTCTCCGGCATCCTTTTCCGGTTGGCCAACGGCTTCCTCAACAAGTAATTCAAAGACCCTTTTGCCCTCTCCTGAAGAGCAGGCTAGGTTGGCAGCTAGTCGCGCACAACTTAAGGCGTTGAATGCGACAATTGATTTTTATCTAGTGATGATTATGATGAAGATGATGATCAGGAGGATATGGATGAAGATGATGATGATGATGATGATTTGGTGGAGAAAAAAGATGGTTGTAAAAGGTATAGATTTTTTCTTAATTTGTTTATGGAAGATGGTGGATTGAAAGAATACTATTTAAAGAATTACTCGAACGGGGAGTTTAATTGTTTGGTGTGTGGTTGGACGTTGAAGAAGTATAAGGATTGTGTGGCACTTGTTCAGCATTCAAGTTCTATAGCTAAGAAAAGGCGTGTCCATAGGGCTTATGCACAGGCCATTTGTAAGTTGCTAGGCTGGGAAATTGATAAGCTTCCGCAGATCATTTCTGATCTTTCTGCAAAGGTTAATGAGTCTTTGAACAAATCATCCATGGGCACGGGGGAGGCGCAGGTAATGTGTGTTATATCATTTTGTAATGCCTGATGCTGGTTTTTTATTTTATTTTATTTAAATTGTCAAGTATTGCAGGAAACCATTGATGGTGAAACTAAGGAAAGTTCTAGCATTCTTGTAAATGATGAAGCTTCAATGAGTATCAGCAATAGTGAAGACATTCAGAAGGCGATCTCCCTTGATACCGAAAACATTCCAAATAACAGACAAGATACACAGGATGAACATCAGAAAAAGGAGTCAGCTGACAGCGGAAATGTGCAGAATAATGGAGATTCAGTGATTTCCGAGGTTTGTAATACGAGTAGATAGAATTTATTGGTTTCAATATGCATCTGTTTCTTGGGGAACATAGACTGTTTCATTGACTTCTCTTGTTGTGTCAGCATGAAGGTTTTTTTTTGGTAGAAAGGTTCGTTATATTTGTTCTATGTTGTTAGTTGTGTCTGTAAGAGCATTAGTTGTTTACATTGAGTAGATATGGTCAGGAAGTGTTTAGATAGATAAAGTTATGAGCTTGTGAAGAGTTATAGTTTGAAAAGAGTCTCAATGAGTTAGGAGTGTAACTCTACGGATGTATATAAAGGGCTTAACCTCTCAAAGAAATTATCATCTTCTAGCCATCTATATATCATATCTGCGTTTATGTTATCACAGAGTTGAAGCACACGTTTTACATGTAAAAATATGCCCGACACCAGATCAAGCCAGATCACCCCTTCAAATCAACCAACAGGTGCAGGTAACAAGATTATACCTCATAGTTCTTTAGATAACCATTTTCTTCAGATTACCACCATGGAATTATATAGAAAGCACTGCCTCCAATGGGCACAATCTGTGAAAATATTCATCACATGTTGTGGCCAGTGTTCTAAAAGACGCGGCGGTAGTCAGGCGATCATGGGGCGCCTAGCACCTAGAGCGTCTAGGCGGCGCCTAGACGGCACCGAGGTGTTTTTGTAATGTGTATAAAATGATTTTTTTAATATATATATAATGGAAGCCCTAGCCGCCTAGGAGGGAAATCGGACCGCCTAGACCACCTAGAAACCCGCCTAGGATCTACTATGACCGCCTAGGGCATAATCGAGTCGGCCGGAGGTTGCCTAGCGCCTAGAGCAATTTTTAGAACACTGGTTGTGGCAAACTAAGGTATCTCACAGTAGTAACAAAAGCTCTTGGCTCTTCTGAGTTGATGTCCAATAAACATGGAAAAGTAAGAATGCCATGATCATGACGTGGTTGATCAATTTCATGTAGCCTGGCAATGGCATATGTCGGGTGTATTTATTTCATTCCACAACAAGTGAAGTTTGGGAAGCTGTAGCTGCCACATATTCCACTTCTGGTAACTCAACACAAGCTTTCACTATTAAATAAGCTTTTTTGGAGGTTTAACTATGGAACAATGGACGTTACCTGTTATTTTAAAAAGTTGAAAGCACTTCGACATGAGTTAAACCAATTGACAGTATATGAAGGGAAAACTCAAGGGTTGCTCTTCATCACCAAAAAATGGTAGAGAAGGAAAGGATCTAAGATTTCCTAAGAGAGCTTAGTTCAGAGTTTGAAGCTGCTCTGGAAAAGATCATTAGAAGTGATCATATACCAATCCATATTAGAGTTGTTTGCCCACATTCGAAGAGAGGAATGTATGAGAGGAGTTATCTCAATTCCCATGTCACCCTATCTTGTTGCAGCAGAAGACGATTCCGGCTTCTGGTCAGAGGGCCTCTTAAAAGGACAGGGATGGATGTTGCCTGGAACTTCAAGGTAGCTTTTTCGTTTGACTCGGTCTTCCATAGATTGGATTCCGTTGCGTCAGGCTCGTCGGGATAGACCCGTAAGATCATAACCTTGATCTGATATGGGTTCACAAAGAATGAATCTTGGACCAAACAAGTCTGTGCTGAGGTAAAGGAAACATTGGTTTGGTGGCTGGACGACCAAAACGATCTGGATTTGAAATGTTAGATCAGAAGACCGTTGATGTTGGAGATTCAGAAAAAACCTGATTACTACGTGGTTCAAGTTTTATTTAGTGTATTCATAAACCTGATGATCTAACCTGTGTTGGAGTAGTTATTGCTACTTTAGTGCAGTTTGTGTAAGAAGTTTACTATTATTCTCTTTGTTTGATCTCAAAACTAAATACTGTAATTTTCACTGTAATTTATACAATTGCAGAACGGTTTCGTAATCGCACGGGCCATGAATTTAAATTACTCCTGCTGTATTATTCCACATATAATATTTTTGTTTATTCTTCCATTTTACAGGAACCTTCTTCAGTAGAGGCTTCTGCTTTTGAAGGTGTAGCAAAAAATGATGGCCCTGGTGATGCATAAAATGTCATAAGGTTTGGGGGTGATTTAATGCATTCATCTTGGACAATTTGTTTCACGATTTTCGCATTTATATCCTCAATGTTAACACTTTTACCTCTGGAATGCTGGTTGCTTGACACGTGACACTTTAAATTGAGAATATTAAAAAAATGCATCAATGAAGGGTAAACGTATCAAGAAATCATTAGGATTAATGTCTCTGTTCCTCTGGTCAAAGTTTCATTACTCTTAATAATTCCCTTGAAAAGTGTACTGTTGATATAAAAATTGTAATCCGTAATACCGTTTGGCACAGGTGTGCGAAAATATTTTATAATACAATCATTGTATGAAGGGAGGTCGTACCAGGTGCATGATATCGATTTTTATCTTTAGTTAAATGTACTCAAGTGTATCTTAGTATTAAATAATTAGTTTAACAAAATGTTGTTACTAATTACGCCTTTCGTTCTTTGACAAAAACACGCATATTAAATATTTGAGTTAATGCTTTAATTTGAATGCCAAAATGACTAAAAACGCCCTTAGTCTATAATTAATTCAATGGTTTATTTATTCTCTCACTAAGGGTAGATGTAGGAAAAACACAACAAATGATGCATTGAAAATGTAACTGTTTTAGTTATTTTGAAACAAATATTTTTGACAACTGTCTCAATTATTTCGGAACGGAGGGAGTATGACCAAATAACTTCAAGCATTATCTTCCTAAAATATGGTGCATCAGAAGCATTAAAGTTGTACCTTGGCACGCATGTTGAATGCCCTGCTTGCTTGGTAGTGCTTAATACATACTCCTTCCGTTATTTTCTTAATAGTCGTTTAATGTTAATGCGTAAAGATTAAGAAAACGATTAATATGTGAAATTACATGTAAAATGACCAAAATGTCCTTTTATTCATCTTCTTATGTTATATTGGAAATACAACTCACATGGAAAATTGGAAATTGATCTGTATAATTTAGAAAACAGAAAGCGGCAATCGAACCCTCACCGAACATGTGCGGGGTTCGAGTTCGGCTCGAAAGGTTCGAACCTAAGGTTCGCTCGGCTCAATAGTCGAACCTTAGTTTAGCAAGGTTCGCTCGGGTTCGAAAGTTCAACATGTTCGACATGTTCGAACATATTGAGCGGTTCGACATGTTCGAACCTTATATATATAGTTTTTTTTTAATATACAATAGTTCGAGCCGAGCGTGTTCGATCTGGTTCGGCTCGATAGACGAATATCAAATACCTAACGTTCGGCTCGACGTTCGAAGGTTCGAATCGAACTCGAATCGAGCTTTTTTCGAGCCGAATACAGCGAATCGAATCGAATACTGACGTTCATTTACAGTATTTGAAGAGTGTGTGTGTGCATGTATGCAAAAACAACTTTCAAGGTATCTCACAAACCGTTTATCAGATTGTAGATTCGAGTAGAGCACCAGAATCCTCGTGAGAAGGGCAACGTTTTGATACCAAGAAATAAGAATTTGAAGAGTGTGTGTGTGCATAACTTCTCAATCATTTATTATAGTCAACCGGCATGACTAATGTCGTTACACCATAGGTTTATACTTCATAATCATCTCCACTAATCGAGGTCAAATCAAGGATAACTAAGATCAGGTAGGACTTGCAAGGTTGTAACGTTAGGCTAAGGACGGAGCTAATCGAATGGATAAAAAGAATATCAAAAGAGAAAATACGAGTGAGCCTAATCAAAACGTCTACAACGCGTGTCACAACTCACCTCCTTCATAGCTTTATGAAGCAAGCATTCTCCTTCTTTATTTCTCAAACCCCAACATATCTTATTTAAAACTCATCCTATCAACGTCTCTATCGAAAAATTAATACATAAGTGTAATATTCCGATTTTCGGGAAAGGGCAGACGTGTCATTTTGCGAAAAACGAAATATTGGGTTCGGTTCCTTTTATTCGGAGTTTAATAATTTGGATATTTATATGTATATTTTGAGATATATATATAAATATTTAAGGAAGAAAATCTGATTTAATAAGGGTGATTAAGGAAAATCGGTGAAATTAGGTAATTTTGGGATTTTCCTATTTAAGAGAAAATTAACCTAATCACCCCATAATCTTTTAATCAGATTTTCCACCTCCAAAACTCACCTTCAACGTGTGAGAGAGCAAGGTTAGTAATGAGAGTTTTGTTCATCGATTGCTAAGTCAATTCTTGACGGTTTTCGATCGTGAGTCGAGCACCGGAATCATTGTGAAGAAGGCAACGTTTTGATTGCAGAAAGTTGGAGCTTTGATAAGGTATGATTAAACCCTAGCTTTGTTCTTCTTCGAGTTTGATGGATTCAAACTCATCAATTCGTAGTTTTTGTCATATAGAAGCGTGTGATTGAATCTAATCTAAGTTTGGATTTATCACACATGTTTTCCTGTAGAAAGGATCGCTTTTCTTCTTTGTTTTTACGTGGTTTGGAGTTGGAATTTGCTTTGCTTAAGAGGTAAGAGGCTCTTCCTACAATTCCAATTATTGTTATTGAGGTTTAGATCAAGATTTACGATGCGTAGATACAAGAAAGTTGTGCTTTTCATTGATCAAAGGATCATAGATGTTTAAATATGTTTTCTACGTGTTATTGTCTTTGAAAACGAGGTTAATTTGGTTAGAAACGATTCGAAATCGAGTTGTGAAGGTTTTAGCGTTTTGTGAAAAACCCGGTCGGACGGGCGTCAGACTAGCGAGCGGGTGTCTCAAAACCCTAATAACTTTCGGACGGGCGTCTGCATTAGCGCGACGGGCGTTTAGGTCGATTTTGATTCGAGATGTAAATTGCTTTTTTGGACGGGCGGGCGTGATTACGGATGGGCGTCCATAGGGTTCCAAACGGGCGTCTGGCCTGTTTTACTTTGTTTTCACTATTCTAGCACCTTAGTTTGGTTTTTGACCTCATAATCATGCTTTCACTATTTTAAACCCTTAATCCTGATATGTTAACATTAATTAAACATAAACAAGCTTCTATTGAACTTCTGATTCGTTCAGTTAAAACACCGAATGTACTCTTAAAGGGAGTTGAAGTTTGGATCCATCGGAAGGGCGTGAAAGGGCTTGTGCTTTGATGAACTAGAGTTCATCAATGTCTGTGTAATTGTTAAGACGTGATGTCTAGTCGTCTAAGTGAGGGAGTAGTGTTGTTAAGGTGAGTTTTATTCTGGAAACACTTTGGTGACTAGTTAATTCACATTAATAATTACATAAGTGTAGTAAAAGCTAAAACGTCATCTATTCTTGGTTAGGCACTGATTCAAATCGGCGATGTGATACGTTCATAAAAGGTGGACAACGCTACTGGCTCAAAAGGCTGAAGGGTAGTGGAGGAAATCCATCGAGCGTATATGCATACCGGGGAGATCCCGGGACTATCGGTGCTAATCACCGTAGTTGGCAAGTATATCTCGTGGTGGAATTTTCACCATGCATTGTGTCCTTGAGTAATGATGTAACAAAGATAAGCTAAGTTAGAAACGTATAGTCATGACGTGCCGATGGGCATGGAGTGAACCCTAAATTGAGTTGGTCTCACTAAGATAACATCTGTAATAATAACTTTAATTGAATTGTAGCTTCTACTTCTTACTTTGTACAAATGTACTTACCTCAAATGCATGTTTATTTATGTGTTTGGGGAGAGAATACTGAAATGTAAATGAGGAGTTCGAGGAGGACTTTGATGACGACGTTTGAGGGCGCGCTGAGTTGAAGACATTGTCTATTATTTATTTATTTACATTTATTTCATAGACTTGGATTATTATTGAATCTTGTAGTTCCCTTCTAGTTTTTAAGCTTCGTACTTTTGGATTCGTTTGGTTTTTTTCCGATGTAATAAGTATTACATTTTATTCTACCTTTAGTATTTCTATTCTTGGTTATTTGAAAAAAAATTACCCGAGTCTTTTTAGCTTCCGTTTGCTTTAATTTGATACGACATAGTAGAGGCTTACGTGTAATATTATTTATTTAATATTATGCGTGCCGAATGTTTCGAATTCCGGATAAGGACTCGGTGTCCGGGGACGGGGCGTTACAGTTGGTATCAGAGAAAAGCGTCTTTTAGGCTTCCCTTCTTTTAAGATAAGTTTTTCTTTAGATCTTTTAGTAACGTTCTAGTTTTCTTTGATCATCGAGGATGGTGTTCACGAAATCTGAGGCAGTCTTTGAAGCATCAGGAGTTCGACGAGAGAGTCCTACACCAGTTGTTAGAGGCGGTTTCGTGAGGCAGAATCCTTCACCACATCCGAGCCCCACACCACCACCTCATACTGCAACCCCTACACCAAGGTCTCAGCGGAGTTTGTCACCACGACCTCATCAGGAGCAACGCCCACAATGGCATGTGGGAAATTCGGTTCAGTTTTCATTGATAAGTGATGTTCCAGCAGGTTTAGTACCGCCACCAGTGAGCTACCCTCCACCAAGGTATAACTACATCTATGGAGAACCAGGAAAGCACTATCTGAGTCAACAGTAGTGGGAGACATTCCACCGATCTCACGTACCCCCACCACTAGTATTTATCCACCTCCAGGTGAGCCACCCTCACCACCGCTTTTCCATCATCAAGAACATCAAACCTTCTACCCTCACTCCAGTGGGTCATACCCTCGACCCTCTTGTACCACCTTCACCCGTTTTGACCATCAACAAGGCTTTGGTTACCCACCTACGGTTTTCACCAACACCATGCAGCAGCAGGGGATACCTTTTGGATACCCTCCGGTTTATCCATAAGCTCCACCGATTAGGCCGGTTTTCGAGCAAGCACCACCAATTGACTGTATACAAGGTTGAGAAGAAAGCGAGTTCAAGACTTATTTGGGAACGTGGAACATTCCAAGGCTAAAGAATGGTTCGAGAGGCTTGAGAAGGCTTGCGAGAACATACATGTTCCTGAATGCGAGATAACACACGATTAATTTGTTAGTTTCTGTTAAGTGCGGTGAAGCTTGGATTGACGCTTATACTGAGTAGCAATGGGAAAGTGATGACCGGGAGAGCTTTAAGGCCATGTTTTATAATGAGTATTTTCGAAAACAGTCATGACATGACATGGCAAGTCGGTTTTAAAAATCAAGCAAGGTAATTACATGACGGTATCACAATACACCAACAGGTTTAACGAGTTGGGAAGATTCTACCCTGAGTTGATGAAGGTTGAAGAAAGAAAGATGGCCCTTTACAGGAAGGCCTATCCTATCAGATACAGTCGGGTATGTTAGGTTTCACAGCTAAGAATATGGCTGAATTGTTGAACAAGGCTTTGGAGGTTGAGACCTTCGGGAAGAAGGCCACGGTTGTTATTGGGAATAAGAGGAATTTTGGCACGAGTCAAGGTAATAGCCGGGAGCACCGCGGCAAAATTTCAAGAAGACAACGACCCTGCGGCGAATAAACCTCCAACCGAGCACCACTTTGCCCTAAGTGCAACAGAACCACTCGGGTGAATGTAAGGCTAGTTCAAGCGGTTGTTACTCTACTGGAGATTTAGGGCACTTTGCCAAGATGTGTCCAACCAAGGGAGTTCGAATATTCGAGACAAGGAAATGGGAAGAAGCGGCCTAAGTCGCCCGATTCGAGTGTTCTGCGAAGTGGATCTTGAGATGGCTGAACCAGATGACAATGTTATTTCAGGTACCTTTTGTTTATGGTAATTTATTTGAGTACTTTTATAGCACGATTTAAATCATGTTGTACTTGTGTTTAAATAAATGAATTCACGTTTTAGGTACAATAACGTTAGATAAATTAGTGGTCACGGCATTGTTTGATACGGGAGCGTCTAACACTTTTGTGTCAACTAAGGTAGCTAAGAAGCTTAACTTACCAATGGAACCTTTAAGAAACACTTTGGAGATAACAACACCTTTAGGAAAAGTGACTAAGGTAACCAAGATGATGCCGCAAGTAGATGTTCGAGTTGGAACGTATCGTTGCAATAGTGACTTTACGGTTTTGGACTTTTCAGATTTTGACGTGATTCTTGGAATAGATTGTCTATCCGAGAATTTTGTCCATTTGGATTGTAGAGAAAAGGGAGTAACTTTTAAGATACCGGGAAAATCAGATAAGACTTATTAGGGAAATGTTTATAAGCCCACAAGAAGCGTCACCACTATAATTTCAATTTAAGGCTGTAAAGAGCTTGTCGAAAAGGTTCATGAAGGCTACTTGTTGTATCAGATAGATGTGGAACAAGTGAAGCCTAAGTTAGAGGAAACCCACAGTAGTGAACGAGTATCCTGAAGTGTTTCGGAAGAGTTACCGGAAACATGCCGGATAGAGAGATTGAATTTGAGATTAAGTTGATACCGGAGCGGCGCGCCGATTTGCTAAGGCACCCTATAGAATGGCACCGGCTGAATTGAAGGAGTTGAAAGCACGACTTAAGGATATGCTTGAGAGGAATATAATTCAGCCTAGTATCGCCTTGGGAGGAGCCCAGTGTTGTTTGTTAAGAAGAAAGATGGTAGCATGAGGATGTGCGTAGACTACAGAGTAGCGAACAATCTTACCATCAAGAACAAGTACCCTTTTCCGAGGATTGATGATTTGTTTAACTTGATTGCAAGGCAAGAGAGTGTTTTCAAGATCGATCTTAGGTCGGGTTATCATCAATTGAAGATCAAGGTAGCAGATATACCGAAGACGGCTTTTAGTACAAAGTATGGACATTATGAGTTCTTAGTCATGCCTTTTGGACTCACTAATGCTCCATCTGCATTTATGGATTTAATGCGCGTGTTTTCATGCCATACTTGGATAAGTTTGTGATAGTGTTCATAGATGATATCCTGAGTGTACTCTGGGATGAGAAAGAACATGAAGGACACTTAAGGATAGTGTTGGATACTTTGAAGAAGAACCCGGTTGTATGCTAAGTTCTCAAAGTGTGACTTTTGGTTAGATCAAGTGAGTTTCTTGGGTCTTGTCATTTTTGGAGATGGCATTAAGGTTGATCCCGCGAAGATTGAAGCAGTTGAGAAGTGGTCCAGACCGACTACCGTTTCAGAGGTTAGAAGTTTTCTCGGTTTGGTAGCTCTTATAGGAAGTTTGTACAAGACTTCTCAAAGATAGCTACACCACTTACCCGGCTCACTCAAAAGGATGTGAAGTTCGAGTGGACTAGTGAGTGTGAAGATGCTTTTCAGACATTGAAAATGAGGTTGACTACAGCCCCGGTTTGGTTCCGGAGATCTTTGATAATTATGACGTTTACACGGATGCTTGGGACAAGGTTTGGGTTGTGTGTTGATGCGAGGAGGGAAGGTAATCGCTTATGCATCCGGACAAGCTGAAGGTGCATGAAAGAATTACCCAACCCACGACTTGGAGTTAGCGCGGTTGTGTTTGCCTTGAAGATTTGGAGGCACTACCACCGTATGGAGTTAAGGCCGGGATCTTCACCGATCACAAGAGCTTGAAGTATTTCTTTACCCAAGAGAATCAATATGAGACAAAGGAGATGGTTGGAGTTTGTTAAGGATTATGACTTGGAGATTCGGTACCATCCGGTAAGGCGAATGTAGTGGCCGATGCTTTGAAGCGAAAAAACCGGTGTTTGCGGTTTCAAGTGTTGAAGATGTGCGAAAAGGTTAGATGGGTTGAGAATCCGAAGCTTTAATCAGATTGAAGACCGGCGATTTGTGGCACCTTTGTTAGCAAGGTCTGAGTTGATGGATGACATTCGGGAAAAGCAAGATGAAGACCCAGTTTTGGTTGACTTGAAGCGAGTTGCAAGAGAAAAGCCTACGGTTGGCTATGTGTTAGACAAGAATGGAAAACTTTGGTACCAGGATCATTTGTGTGTGCCTAATGTTGGTGATTTAAGGCGGAGAGTCATGGAAGAGGCACATAGGATTGCTTTTGCAGTCCATCCGGGAGCTACTAAAATGTACAGAGACTTGAAGGAAAGGTTTTGGTGGCCCTCGATGAAACTAGAGATAGCCAAGTTCGTTGCAGAGTGTGATACTTGCCAGAAGGTTAAGGCAGAACATAGAAGACCGGGAGGAATGCTTAAGCCGTTGGATATCCCGGAATGGAAGTGGGATAAGATCACTATGGACTTTATCACCGGTTTACATAAGACGAGAGGCGGTAATGATGCGATTTTGGTGATTGTGGATAGATTGACTAAATCCGCTCATTTCTTACCTTATAAGGTCGATATGCCCTTGAAGAAAATGATGACATTATACTTGGATAATATAGTGAAGTTACATGGAGTACCTATCTCGATAGTTTCGGATCGTGATCCGAGATTCTTCAGTCGATTTTGGAAAAGTTTACAAGCAGCTTTCGGAACCAAGTTGGATTTGAGTACGGCCTTTCATCCTCAGGCAGATGGACAATCTGAGAGAACCATCCAAACACTAGAAGATATGCTGAGAGCTTGTGTTTTGGAAGTAGGCGGATCATGGGATGATTACTCACCGGTAGTGGAGTTTTCTATAACAACGAGCTTATCATGCAAGTATAGGCATGCCACCGTTTGAGGCGTTGTATGGAAGAAGATGTAGAAACGCCATTGCTTTTTGGGATTAAGTCGGGAAAGACAAATCACCGGGCGGAATTGGTTGAGCAAGCTAAATAGAGAGTTCAGTTGGTTAAGAAGAATTTGAAGGCGGCTCAAGATAGACAGAAAAAGTCAAGCGAGATGTTAGAAGGAGACCTCTTGAGTTCGAAGTTGGTGAAAGAGTTTACCTACGAGCTTCACCAATGAAGGGAGTGAAACGTTTTGGACAAAAGGGAAAGCTAAGCCCTAGGTACGTTGTACCTTTTGAGATTCTGGAGAGAGTTGGACCGTTGGCCTACAAGCTTAAGTTACCAGAATCCATGTCAAGAGTCCACAATGTGTTTCACGTCTCGATGTTGAAGAAGTGTTTGACCAAGACGGATGTTGAGACTACTGTTGATCCGGAGATTCTTCAAGAAAATCTTTCGTATGATGAGACACCGATTAGGATTTTGGACCGGAAAGAGAAGATGATTAAGATACGGTTGATTCATTTGGTTCTGGTGCAATGGAGCAATCATTCACCGGATTAAGCTACTTGGGAAGTTGAGGACGATATGATCAGCGAGTTTCCAGATTTTATGGACTTACCAAGTATGTTCTAAGTTTCGAGGACGAAACTCCTTTAAGGGGGGAAGAATGTAATATTCCGATTTTCGGGAAATGGCAGACATGTCATTTTGCGAAAAACGAAATATTGGGTTCGGTTCCATTTATTCGGAGTTTAATAATTTGGATATTTATATGTATATTTTCGAGATATATATATAAATATTTAAGGAAGAAAATCTGATTTAATAAGGGTGATTAAGGAAAATCAGTGAAATTAGGTAATTTTGGGATTTTCCTATTTAAGGAAAAATCAACCTAATCATTGTAATCTTTTAATCAGATTTTCCACCTCCAAACTCACCTTCTACGTGTGAGAGAGAGAGCAAGGTTAGAGTGAGAGTTTTGTTCATCGATTGCTAAGTCAATACTTGGCGGTTTTCGGATCGTAGTCGAGCACCGGAATCGTTGTGAAGAAGGCAACGTTTTGATTGCAGAAAGTTGGAGCTTTGATAAGGTATGATTAAACCCTAGCTTTGTTCTTCTTCGAGTTTGATGGATTCAAACTCATCAATTCATAGTTTTTGTCATATAGAAGCGTGTGATTGAATCTAATCTAAGTTTGGATTTATCACACATGTTTTCCTGCAGAAAAAGATTAGTTTTTGCTGCTGTTTTCTGTGGTTTGGAGTTGGAATTTTCTGCTTAAGAGGTAAGAGGCTCTTCCTACAATTCCAATTATTGTTATTGAGGTTTAGATCAAGATTTATGATGCGTAGATACAAGAAAGTTGTGCTTTTTCGTGATCAAAGGATCATAGATGTTTAAATATGTTTTATACGTGTTACTGTGCTGAAAACGAGGTTAATTAGGTTAGAAACGATTCAAAAATAGAGTTGTGAAGGTTTTAGCATTTTGGGAAAAACCCAGTCGGACGGGCATCTTCACTAGGCAGACGGGCGTCTGAAACCCTAGTAACTCGGACGCGCGTCTGCATTAGCGCACAGGCGTTTAGGTCGATTTTGATTCGGGATGTAGTTGTTTTGGCGGACGGGCGTCGAAGGTTAGTGGGCGGGCGTCGATTACGGACGGGCGTCCATAGGGTTCCAAGCGGGCGCCTCGCTGTTTTACTTTGTTTTCACTATTCTAGCACCTTAGTTTGGTTTTGACCTCATAATCATGTTTTCACTATTTTAAACCCTTAATCCTGATATGTTAACATTAATTAAACATAAACAAGCTTCTATTGAACTTCTGATTCGTTCAGTTAAAACACCGAATGTACTCTTAAAGGGAGTTGAAGTTTGGATCCGTCGGAAGGGCATGAAAGGGCTTGTGCTTTGATGAACTAGAGTTCATCAATGTCTGTGTAATTGTTAAGACGTGATGTCTAGTCGTCTAAGTGAGGGAGTAGTGTTGTTAAGGTGAGTTTTATTCTGAAAACACTTAGGTGACTAGTTAATTCACATTAATAATTACGTAAGTGTCGTAAAAGCTAAAACGTCATCTATTCTTGGTTAGGCACTGATTCAAATCGGCGATGTGATACGTTCATAAAAGGTGGACAACGCTACTGGCTCAAAAGGCTGAAGGGTAGTGGAGGAAATCCATCGAGCGTACATGCATACCGGGGAGATCCCGGGATTATCGGTGCTAATCACCGTAGTTGGCAAGTATATCTCGTGGTGGAATTTTCACCATGCATTGTGTCCTTGAGTAATGATGTAACAAAGATAAGCTAAGCTAGAAACATATATTCATGACGTGCCGATGGGCATGGAGTGAACCCTAAATTGAGTTGGTCTCACTAAGATAACATATGTAATAATAACTTTAATTGAATTGTAGCTTCTACTTCTTACTGTGTACAAATGTACTTACCTCAAATGCATGTTTATTTATGTGTTTGGGGGAGAGAAGACGAACCGGTAAATGAGGAGTTCGAGGAGGACTTTGATGACGATGTTTGAGGACGCCGGAGTTGAAGACCTTGTCTATTATTTATTTATTTACATTTATTTCATAGACTTGGATTATTATTGAATCTTGTAGTTCCCTTCTAGTTTTTAAGATTCGTACTTTTGGATTCGTTTGGTTTTTTTCCGATGTAATAAGTATTACATTTTATTCTACCTTTAGTATTTCTATTCTTGGTTATTTGAAAAAAAAATTACCCGAGTCCTTTTAGCTTCCGTTTGCTTTAATTTGATACGACATAGTAGAGGCTTACGTGTGTTGGACTTATTTCTATGTTTTGATGATGAGTGCCATACTAGCTGTTATAGTGCAAAGGCAAAAAGATGTCTAGATCAAATGTATAGGTTTATTAGAGTTTGATTCATAAATAGGTTTGATCAAACAAGCCTTTGTAAAGTTTCTCGCTGGTTGATATCAAGTGATGGTCTAGGTCGATGGGTAGATAGGTCGATGAACTAGTCTGGAACTCTTGAAGACCCGAGGCCCAAGGTGAGGTTCAAACTCGATGAAATGAAGGCTAAGGGATCAAACTTAGTATTTAATGTCAAGGATATGGAATCGAAATTTAGGCAAGTCTGTGATGACCTAAATTACATTATATATACTACTTTGTGTAAGGTCTAAGTTCCATAAGTTGGATGATGTTTGGAACTTTATAATTAAAATGGTGTAATCTAACTTCACAAATAAAAGTTAGATAAAAGAAATCAGCTGCATTACATTTTATACACAAAGAAATTGTCATGTTCAAATGATGATAGGTACTTGATGAGATCGATGAACTCGCGATATAATACCTCGATTAAATCAAGATTATATTGAAAAATTACATGGATAAGGACAGATTAACTACCTCTGATTTGATCAAACAAATCAGTGGTTAGGATTAAAAGAACGTTGGGATGATTCAGGACTTTATCCAATAGACACAAGTCAAAGGGTGGATGATCGCATTTGTCAAAAGGAATTTCGACGAAGGTCGATCCCCATGAATAGTGACGAATGCAAATCGAGATGGGACAAAAACAAGGAACGGTCACATTTGAATTTCAAATACAAGTCACATGCATTCCTGCCTATAAATAGAGGACTTTCAACTCAGAAACAAGATGATGAAAATTAACAAACTTTGAAGAAATATTACTGAGCTGAAAAACACCCTGCTGAACTTACTGAGCATAAAGCTGCTGATCTAGAGAACTTCTTCAAGTGCATTCTGTATTCAAGCTACATCAAGATTACACACTTGAAGACGCAGGCTGCTTGATTATTTCATCCTAATCAAGCTCTTTGCAATCAATCATTTATTTGATTCAATCTTTATTTTATAAAGAACTCCTTGAAGACAAAGAAAGCATCTGTTGGGTGTGAAAGATCGTTGTTTGTGGTGGAGCTGGTGAAGAGGCAATCCTACCCTTCAAGGACTAGTGGAAGACTCAGGAGCAAACAATCCTACTGCTCCCGATTTTGAGTTTGTGAAGCCATAGTTATTGGTGAAGGACAAGCAACTTAGGAATCTTTGTAACAACTACATCAAAGATCTCTAGTGAATTTCCTCCAACATCACGAAGAAGAAGAGTGGGTGACGAGGATTACACCACCTGGAACCACTATAAAATCGCTATTTACTTTCGACATTTAATTTACGCACTTAGTTTATTTTGCACATCAACCTCACCGAATCTAGCAAATCAAATCACACACTTGCACTCATGAGTATCTAATACTTAGTATCATATTTAACAACAAGTATTAAGGCTTAATTTTGATATAATTCCGCTGCACAAATTCAGCAAATTCAACTATCGATGAACTCACATGTTTATCGTGCGAGTCATCAAGTCTCAACCAGACTCTGAAGTATCGCAGATCTTGAAGTTGCAGAATTTGTTAACTCCAAAGTTTTAAGTGTTAAGTTTATTCACCCCCCCTCTAAACTTAACCAAAGCCTTTTCAAGGGACCAACAACGTGTAATATTATTTATTTAATATTATGCGTGCCGAACGTTTCGAATTCTGGATAAGGACTCGGTGTCCGGGGACGGGACGTTACAATAAGCCTTCAAAAAGCAATCTTTGACTCAACTTTATTCAACCATTTATTCAGCTTTTGCTTTTCTTGATTGATTTTTTTGATTCCCTTTTTTTCTTGATTTTTTTAAAAAAAAATTGAATTATTTTTTTTTTCTTTTTTAACAAACCAAACACCAACATACTTTACTACCCCTTCTCATTCGTAATATCAAGGATCCACCAACGCCATAACTGGGTACACATCTTCACCACCCCACACTTGTGCTAATAAGTGTGCTCAAAATAAGATTAAAACTCACTCGTAGGGTGCCAAAGAAACGTAGACCACAAATAAAGGCTAAGGGTTGATAAACTACTTTTATATGATTAAATATACGTTATATTATTATGTTTTATCAACGAATTCTATATAAAATATATGAAATTATGGTATAAATAGTATGAAATGTTAATCTTTATAATTTAGAGTAGTTAGTAGTAATAATAGTAAAAAGTTGTAATTTTGTGCCGATTTTAGTAAATCGGAGTGTCGTGTCAGATTTACGTGGGTATTTGTGGTATTTTATTGCAGATTTATAAGCCGAGACCCCGAGAATCGACATGGTGAAGTATAATCATATCTTTGGAATGATTTAGAGAGTGCCACGAGCTAAAATGATCAATTGAATAGCTTAAGTGGTCAAGTGGCCAATCAATCTGGTTAAGTGGTAATCGAGAAATGTCTTCGACAAACGAATGGCTCATCAAAACGACGTTATCTGAAGAATAGCTCTGCACAAAAGTTGTAGATTCTCCCGAGAGCTTTCCGATGCCGCTTGAATCATGATTTTTGGAGGTCCAGAACTCGAGATATGAATTTTAGAAGTTTAATAATTATATATAATTATAATTATATATCCGCACATGCTGATTGCAATCAAGGAGGTGGGAGTAATCATTAGTCCGGACCGATCCGGCTTAATCTCGGACCGGTCCGGCCCTAGGAGTTTCATCTATAAAAGGAGCTCAGTTGCAGATCAAAACGTTTGTACCAATATATATATCACTCTATATATATATATATATTCTCCTTCTATTTTTCTTTTTTATTTAGTAGTTGTAAATAGGCCTTAAGCCAAAAATAATAATCTCGTAGTATCGTTGTAATGCTCGGGAAATTATCAGAAGTTCAGTGTTGTTGAAGTCGTTGTAATGTCCGGAAGAATACAACTCTGATTCAGCATTTGTAATCGGGTAACTTTTCTTAAGTATTTATGTTTGTTTTATCTTTTCGTTGTTATAATGTTTCTAGGCTAACTCTAATAACTAGCCAAAGTTATGTAATCGTTTTATTTCGATCTTTTCGGTAAAGGAATCTTTATCTAAGTAAAATTGACTAAAATTGAGTTAATTGAATCTTTTTCTATTACATAACGTATTGATAATATTCGGATTGACGTAATTAACCAAGATGAATCGCAACATATAACCTAACGATGAACCCGACCGGAGAAGTTAGGATATGAGATAAAAGATAGAAAAACCGGAGGGTAAAATCGGCCGTCACGGCGTGACTACGGAATCTATTTCCTACCGAAGGCGATTTGTCTTGGGAAAGATTAATCTTATTAAAATTGTGCTCGAGATCGTAATAATGTTAAAATCAACAGTTTAATTAAAACTAACACCGGAAAGTTAAATCGATCCGCCGACAACCGGAGCCTTTTGAATAACATCGGCCGTCGACAAACGGAATAACCTCTTTTATCCGGGGTAGATTTGTACTCGCACTGTTCGAGACTAACTCGAGATTAGCATGGGGCGATTGTGGAGATTGAATCGATGACAATGACATATGACAATTTCATACGCCGTCGTGTGAGGAGGAATTGTTAACCTCGAGAGTGCACCGTTTCATTTACTCAATTGGACATAAAATAAAAGGAAAGATCGAGCACATTCCGTCTCTAATGAAAAGATCGTATAAATCAATTATATAAACTTTGGCTAGTTACATAAAATTATCTCGTCTAGTTCTATATATTGGTATCTATATATTTATATCTATATATATACTTTGCAATCTATGTACATCTATATATATTTATATATCTATATATATTATATTAGAATAACTTTTAAATTACGCATTTATTTTATGTTGACTAGAATAGTAGTGATACATGTTATAAAATTGCGGTTTAGATCGAGTTAATAACACTCTTTGGTGTTTAACCACACGTAGAAGAATTACCAAGTTCCTGAGGATTCGACACTCGACTCACCATACTAGCACTACTGATTTGACCCGATACAATTGCCGGTTAAGGACTGGTTTAGCACTACGCCAGGAGGCGGTCAGATTCTGGCGCCGTTGCCGGGGAACGTCGCTAATTTCTTTTTATGTGTCTATGGTTACTACTTGTATTAGCTCAAAATTCTCGAGAATAAGTCAACACTTTTCTTATCTCATTTCTATTTTATTTTTCGTTGGTACCTACCTTATAGGTAAGTTACCAATTTTTACTACTATTAATTTCGTGTTATTTTCTATTTTTCATTAGTTGATGACCAGAAGTGGTAAGGCCCCACTCACTCCTTATAAGCCTGACATAAACACTTACGAAAGGCAGTTAAGAGTAGAGAGTAAACGTGGTCATACTAGTCAGGGAAATCCTGACCAAGAATCATCTTAATTCAAACAGAAATACGAGAATGGCTGAAACTAGTGATGAAACAAATGAACATAGACTAGATCATGCTCTAGGGCATGGACAAAACCCTGTTAACCCTAATAATAATAGAAATAATCGAAATCGGAACGAGAATAATCGAAATAACCCACCAAACCTGAGACCTATCTGTGATCAAACCATAAGAAGAAACCAGACTAATAATCCCATACTTTTACCCAATGAAGGAGCGAATAATTTCGAGATTAAATCTCATCTTTTGGTTTAATTGACGCAAGAGCCCAATTCTAGGAGAGGATGATAAAGATCCACATCATCATCTCTATCTTTTTTGAAGAACTATGCAATACTGACCAAAAGTCAAGGTGCTCATAAGGAATTGACGAGGATGACTATGTTTCCTTTTTTTCTCTAAAAGGACGAGCCCGAGATTGGTTTATGTCTCTTCCACATCATTCACTTACAAGTTGGGAGGAGATTCAAACTGAATTTAAAAACAATATTTCACTCTGAACGAAATTTGGAATTAAAAGTCGAGGTTGCTAACTTTAGACAAGGATCTGAAGAAACACTTGGGAATGCATGGGAAAGATTTAAAAAATTGTTAAGAGCCTGTCCCGATCATGGTTATTCCTTAGATATGCAAATTCAACTTTTCTGTCGTAAATTAAGGAAATACTCACGTGCTTTGATGTAGATCATGCATGTGGTGGTTATTAATGATGAGTGAAGCTCAAATAGTTTACGATGCTATAGAAAAGATTTCCAAAAATAACGAGAATGTGGGAAACCGGTTCTACCACCTAAAAGTAGCTTTTGGGAGAATGTACATCTAACACGGAAGTTCTAGCACATTTAGAAAATTTGAGTAGGAAATTTGATGGCCTACAATCGAAAAAAAAAACCAAAGTTCGTAAAATAGTACACCAACTGAATACTCAAATCGATAATAATATGCCATTAGGAATTGAAGAACCAACAGGATATTCAAGAGAGGAGGTGAGTTTTCTTCAAAGACATAGAATTTGAACAATGCATACTCAAACTCGTTTAATGCTATTAGAAGAGATCACCCTACTTATCGATGGTCTGAAAACCCTAGTAAGCAAGGACAACCGCCATATCGAGTCCCATATAGGAATAATAATCAAGTTTATCAAGAAAATACATCTAATCGAATTTACAATCGTTACACAGATCCTATCCTCAACATACCACTCAAAGTATACCAAGAACTCAAAGTTCAACTCAACTGCGAAAGGAGTTGAAAAATGGGAAAAACTAATGGAAAATATGATGGGTGTAGTATCTACTCAAGCTAAGAATATGGAAACAATGATGACTTCTATTGGTACAGTCACTAAAGATATGAGTACAATGAAAACATCTATGAGTGGACATGATACCAGAATGAGAACGATAGAAGCCTCATTGAGAAATATGGAAGATCACTTGAGTAGGGAAGGTGAACGTAACAACAGTAGACCACCAGGAGGATTACCAAGCAATACTGAAAGAAACCCAAGAGAGGTAAATGTTGTAGTTACGAGAAGTAGAAAACTCTGTGGTAGTAATGGGGTAGAAAACTTCGGGAATAATGAAGTAGAAAATGATTTAGATGAAAAAAATGATGAAACTAAAGATGAAATTGAATTCACTGATGAGGAAGAAGAAATTATAGAGAATTTCTTGAAAAGGAATAAAGTTTGGAACACGAGAATGAAGGTGAAAAATGGGTAAAAATCCTAGGATTTTGAAGGATCCCACGGATAAAGATTTAAGGAATTTATTTAAGGAACATGTTAGAGTAGAGGATAATGAAAACAAGGAAGAAAAACAGAAGCAATCAAGAAGGAATGCGAGTAGAGATTGATTCGGGAATGTTTTAAAAGAAAAATTCAAGAACACGATACTTGGCGATCAAGTAATACTCAAAAGTTTAAGGATGAAGGAAAAGGAAAATGACTTTGGGGTCAAAGGTTGTAGATTTGGAATCTTTACCTTACCCACCTAAAGATCAAATTAAAAGATTAAAAGCGATCGTAGTATGCTCGTTTCCTTGATACTTTTCGTCATATTCATGTTAATATCCTGTTATCGAAGCTCTAATTAGTATGCCTCCTTATGGAAAGTTTACAAAGATATTCACAAACAAGAAAAAATTAGAGGAATATGAGAATATATGCCCAAATGAAGAATGTTCTGCAGTGTTGCAACATAAGTTACCACCTAAACTGAAAGATCCTGGAAGTTTTACCATTCCATGTGAAATTGAAGGATTTCTGTTTATGAAGGTCTTATGTGATCTTGGAGCTAGTATAAATCTCATGTCTTATGAGGATTATAAGAAGCTAGGCATAGGAAATCTTACGAAGACTGAAATGACTCTGCAAATGGCAGATAGATCGATTAAAAATCCTAAAGGAATTATTGAAGACGTATTGGTTAAATAGACAAGTTTTATTTTCCAGTAGATTTTGTAGTTATGGAAATGGAAGAAGGATATTCAACGCCACTTATCTTAGGTCGACCATTTCTAGCTACAGGAAGAACTTTAATAGATGTCCAGAAAGGAGAATTAATTTTGAGAGTCAATGAAGAGGAAGTTTCTTTCAATATTTTCAAAGCTATGAATCATCCATACAAATCACCAGAATCATGTTCTTTTATAGAAGATATTCATTCTGTCTATAATAATCAGTTAACGACTTTTGAAGACAGATTAGAAGAATGCTTAACTCTGTCTATCTATAAGGAAGATGAGAAAGACACTGAAATGAAAGAGATAATCCTTTCTCTAGATAAAGGAAGTTTTACTTTTAAACCATCATGGCATAAGTATTTGGAATTAGAACTAGAAGGACCAGTTCTTAAACCATCATTGGAAGATCCACCTAAGAATGCGGAATTGAAACCGTTACCTTTAAATCAAGTATGCTTTTCTTGAAACTAATAATCTATTACCGGTTATTATTTCATCATCTTTAATCGAGCAACAAGAAGATCAATTACTTAGAATGTTGAAAAAGCATAAGAAAGCTTTTGGATGGGCGATTGCCGATATTCGAGGTATTAGCCACGAGATTTGCGTTCATAAGATAATTACGAAGGAAGATGCTAAACCTTGTATTCAACATAACGCCGCCTCAACCCAAATTTGCGAGTTAATTGTTAAGAAAGAGGTCATTAAGCTATTAGAAATGGGGATAATATTTCCCATATCAGATAGTGAATGGGTTAGTCCAACTCAAGTTGTACCAAAGAAAGGAGGTTTCACAGTGAAAGTGATACGGTTCCAGGAAACGACTCAAGGGATCAATGACGAGCTATGAAACCTAAACCTAGAGTCCTCGACCTAGGCTAAGGCCAAGAATAGACAACGCGTGCTCAAAGCGATTCGTTCTTGAAGGATGTAATCTCTACGACAAAGAGACTACTCACTCAAGAAGTGATTTTGTTTTAATCGATCCATGATTAAAAGCGGCAAGAAGAGAAAGTTCTCAACTCAATAATATGATTAAACTTCAAAATTATGTTGTGCTTTATTATGATAGTGGCTTGCCTATATATAGGCTACAAATAAAATACTAGTTTTCCTCCTTGGCAATGTGGGAGTAATAAACTAGTAGAATAAAAATCTAAGTAAAATAAACTAAACCCTAGGCGCCACTTGTAGGGCTTTCTAAGCCTTCTTGTGTCATCTAAGCCCACAAGGTAATTATTAAATAAAATTCAACACCAAAATAATAAAACAAGTCCAAAATAACCTAAATAATGGCGCCACAATTCTTGCAGTCTAACCAAGCCCATCTTCGTTGTCTTCAAGCCCAATTGCATAAATGATGCATTTTACGGGCTGTTCTTCCTCCGACTTGGGCTGCTCTTGCTCCAAATAAATATCCAGGATCAGATTATTCAAAGCCTCTCGCATCCTTTTCTTTTGGAGCCTCGTCATAGGCCCATCTCGAATTACCAGATGATCTATCGGCTGCATCGGGGCCAAAGGGTCGGGAACCTCATTCGTGATCGTATCATTCCCTCCCGGTTGCGAATGATCTGTCCTCAGATCGTAAGGATTGTCAAAGGGCATCAAATCAGCCACATTAATCGAATTCGAGACGCCCAATCTTGGGAATGGCAATCTTGTAGACGTTGTTGTTGATCCGCTCCAAAGCACTTCAAAAGGTCCATCACCACGAGGATGTAACTTGGTTTTCATTTGCTTGGGAAAGCGGTCCTTGCGATAATGCGACCAAACCCAATCGCGGGTTCAAAAATAACTTCCTTGCGGCCCTTATTCGCTTGCTTCATGTACCGAGCCGTTGCGTTTTCTACATTCTTCCGAGCCTGTGCATGCAACTCTTTCACCAACTTAGCCTTTGCGTCACCATCCAAACTGACTTGCATACCTGCGGGCAAAGGAGCTAATGAGAAAGGGGTATCAGGATTGAACCCATATACAATTTCAAAAGGTGTAAAACGAGTCACAGAATGTTTACAACGATTATAAGCAAAATCCACAAAGGTAAGCAATTTTCCCAATTTCACAAATTTTTTTGAACAACAGTACGAAGCAATTGACCCAAAACACGATTAACGACTTCGGTTTGACCGTCCGTTTGGGGGTGATATGCAGAAGAATATAATAATTTAGTACCCAAACGCTGCCATAAAACTCTCCAGAAATGACTTATAATTTCACATCACGATCACTCACTATAGTACGAGGCACACCATGTAAACGAACAATTTCACGAAAGAATAAATCAGCTATATGAGATGCATCATTCGTTTTAGAACAAGCAATGAAATGCGCCATCTTAGAAAACCTATCCACCACCACAAAAATAGAATCATGACTATTCTTAGAACGAGGTAAACCCAAAACAAAATCCATGGACAAATCAGTCCAAGGGGACGTGGGTATCGGCAGTGGCGTGTACAAACCGTGAGGTGCGGACTTGGACTTAGCATGTTTGCACACAATACAAGAAGCACAAAAACGATTAACATCTACACGCATGTGTGGCCAATAAAAATGCGACTTAAGCATATCTAGTGTTTTAGTGACTCCAAAATGTCCCATAAGACCTCCACCATGCGCTTCACGAACAAGTAATTCACGTAGGGAACAGTGGGGAATACACAAAGCATCTTGACGATATAAAAAACCTTCACTCCTATAAAACTTATCATGAGCGATTCACTAGTGCGACAAACGGTTCAAAGAAAATCGGGGGTCTAAGATGTACAACTCCTTAATAAATTCAAAGCCAAGAAATTTAGTTTGCATCGTAGTGATCAAAGTGTATCTACGCCGACAAAGCATCGACTACTACATTATCTTGACCTTTTTATACTTAATCACATAAGGAAAAGACTCTATAAACTCCATCCAACGAACATGCCGTTTACTCGGTTTACCACTGGCCCTTAAGGTATTTAAGTGATTCATGGTGCATGTGAATAATAAATTCCTAGGCCTCAAATAGTCTTTGCCATGTGTGAAGACACCGAACTAAAGCATATAATTCCTTATCATAAGTGGCATAATTTAGCCGAGGACCCTTAAGTTTTTCACTATAGTAAGCAATAGGGCGACCACTCCGAATAAGCACTCCACCAACACCCACACCCGAAGCATCACATTCTATCTCAAAAACTTTATTAAAATCAGTAAAGCAAGTATGAAATTTGAAATTAAACGAGCTTTAAGAATTTGAAAGACTCACTTTGCTTAGGTCCCCAATGGAAAGGGGCGTTCTTCTTGACCAATTAGTTCGATTGGGGCAGCGATGCCACTAAAATCCCGCACAAATCGCTATAGAAGCTTGCCAAGCCATGGAAACTACGAACTTCCGCGGCTGATTTTGGTTCGAGCCACTCCTTGACCGCTTTAATCTTCTCTTGATCAACCTCAACACCACATTGCACTCACAACAAAACCAAGAAACACGACTCTATCCATGCAAAAGTACACTTTTTAAGGTTAGCATACAATCGAGCATCACGAAGTGTTTCTAAAAGCGACCTTAGGTGACTAACATGTTCTTACAAGTTATGGCTATAAATCAAGATATCATCGAAATAGACAATCACAAACTTACCAATAAAGTCCCTAAGTACTTCATTCATTAATCGCATAAACGTGCTAGGTGCATTTGTCAATCCAAAAGGCATAACCAGCCACTCATATAAACCAAATTTAGTTTTAAACGCCGTTTTCCACTCATCACCCTCACGTATTCGCACTTGATGATAGCCACTTTTTAAATCAATTTTAGAAAATAGTTGCGCACCACATAACTCATCTAGCATATCATCTAAACGGGGAATAGGATGACGATACCTGATTGTGATTTGGTTTATTGCGCGACGATCCACGCATACGTCGCCAAGTCCCATCCTTCTTAGGCACCGAATGACCGGTACCGCACACGGGCTCATGGATTCTTGTATTTTGCCCTTTTGTAACAGCTCCGTGACTTGCCGTTGGATCTCCTTGGTTTCATCCGGGTTAGCCCGATAGGCTGGTCGGTTTGGTAATGCTGACCCCGGAATGAAATCGATTTGGTGCTCCACGCCTCAACGGCAAACAACTGGCTCTTCCTCGGGAAAGAGATCCGCAAAATCCTGCAACAATGTCTGCACCACACTAGGAAGAGAACTCATTACGTCGCCCGATGTCGTAAAAGCAGGGGGAAGGAAGGGAAATTCGGCCTCTTTATAAATAAAGAGGAGAGGTGTAAGCGCCTCTTCAAGCGACCTGACGACGGATGTCGCCACCCTATGTAGAAAGATCCTAGCACTCGCTCACCTTTATTCTTCACCGCTTTTTTTTTCTCCCTCGGTGCTAATGGCGCCCTCCATCACTTTCAACTTTTCGACTTTATTTTTCCCCTCATATGGTACTAAAGCGCCCTCCCTTACCTTTTCTTTTTCAACTTTTATTTTTCCCTCCACTCGAGTTCGCACACCCTCTTTATCTTTCTCTCCCATCGGAACAATTGCTTTTTCATTTTTTGACTGTACTCCCTCGGATTTCCGTTGTGTCTCACGACCCGCAGCTAATTTAAGTTGGTCTTTATGAGCATCCTCAAGTGATAAAGTGCGAAGTATAATATTTTTCCCTTTATGCCGCAGCGTGTAAGTGTTTGCATACCCATCATATATCACTCTCCTATCAATTGCCATGGTCGTCCCAAAAGAATATGCCCAACATGCATTGGCACGACATCACATAGAACCTCATCATCAAGTCGTCCAAGGGTGAAAGAAATCAAAGCCTGCTTCGTCACACTAATCTCGCCGACGTCGTTCAACCATTGTAGCTTATACGGGTGAGGATGGGGTATCGTAGGCATCCCCACACTCGAAACAAAACCGGCACTAATGACGTTTGTACAACTCCCCGGATCGATAATCATCAAACAAAGCTTCCCATTAACTAAGCACCGTGTATGAAAGATATTTTCACGTTGCAAGTTATCCTCTACCTTTACCACACTACTCAACGCTCTTTTGATCACAAAAGCTGATTGCTATACATCTCCGCCTATTGGGTCCTCCGGACAATAATCAACATCATCATCTTCCTCTTCCTCCACATCCGACGCCGACTCATAACTCCGTTCATCTATAGCCTCTCCAAGCACCAAAATACGCCGTTTGGAAGGGCATTGAGAAGCTATGTGTCCCATACCATGACACTTATGGCACCGTATCTCATGTGATGGTTTGGAGGTCGTGGCTGTTTTTGTCCCTTTTTCAATCTCTCTCGGCCTAGGAGCTTCCCTTGGCGGGAATAAGGACTGTTTCGGGGCTGTTAGAGGAAATTTAGTGGGATCTCCTTAGATTGGAAAGTGCGGGAACCGAAAACGTTACCTCCGGATTGTTTAGAGTAGCGGCTTTCGACGCTTAATTTGCTTTTCATGCGTCACGGTTGCATGTAACATATCATCCAAAGTCGACACCTTCTTTGTAACTCCACTCGATTCGCAATATCCAATCGTAACCTCACAAAAAAGCGCCGCATAGTCATCTCTCATCTTCGTCAACTTTGTGCCTTGGCCAACAGGGGTGACTAACTCTGATAATATTCATCCACGGAGGCGCTCCTTTGTCGAATAGTTTGCAACTTACGATATTGTTCCGGTAATACGAATGAGGAACAAAACGCTTCATTTCTTGTCTCAAATCCTCGCCACGTGCTTATATCCTCGCACCATTTTTTGCGCCTCATAAAATTTGTTTGCTTTAACCATACCATAGCATATCCCGTAAATTCAAGCTGCGCAAGTCGACACTTTTTCTCCTCAGAATAATTATTGCACGCAAAAATCTGCTCCAATTTCGACTCCCAGTCCATGTACACATCTGCGTCGACAGAACCGGAAAAAGACGGCAACTTCATTTTAATTTGTCGCATATTATTATCCACTACGTCATCCTCAGGTATATCATCATTGTCGTCGACGGCCATGTTACCCCTGTTACCTCCACCCCTGTTAACACCATCTCCACCATTCCTATTACCACCATTTCTATTGCCACCATTACCACCATTTCTATTGTCACCATTACCACCGTCCCTTCTCATCATTTCGTCCAACCTGGTTGTCAACGCAGCCACGGCGTCGGGTAAATTGGCCAAACCAAACCATGTTTCGTGCAAATCGGCTATGTCTGTTTAACTTCCTCTTGAAAAGTCTCGGTAGCACTCTGCAAATCACGCCTCAAACTCGCCGGTCATCGGCTTGAGCCTACCATCGGTCATACCTTCTTCTTCACTATACTTGACATGATGATTTATTTATTTTTATTTTTTTTTTTATTTTTTCACAACCTCACAACGCTCGTGTTTGCACTCACCCTCGTTCTCTCAGTCGTAGGAGTTCTTTCCGCAAACAAATCAGAATAACGAGCAACACGAGTACAGTTCAAACACCACAGCCTAGACTTAGACAACTAAGGGTAGGGGGAAACGGTTTTGGAAAAAAAAAAAAAAAAAAAAAACAGGCTGGGGACGTTCGTTTTGGGGGGGGTTTGCAGGAATTAGGTGTTTTTTTTTTTTTTTTTTTTTTTGCTGAATGGTATTAACTAAAATAAAACAAATTCAGGAACAAATATATATTAGGTCAACGTGTCTACTTTTGTGTTGTACGGCGGCCTTTGGAAAACAAGAACAAAGATTTTTTTTTTTTTTTTTTTTTTTTTTTTTTTTGAAGATGGCCGACTGAAAATAAAACAATTAGGTCAAACTAGGAGTATTTTTCTGATCTTTAATCGGCAAGAACAACAAACGGAATTTGGGCAATCAATGAACGAAAATAAAAGAAGTAAACAAAGGTTTAGCAATATTTCAATGATGATGCATGGATCAGGAACCTGGGAACCAAAGAAAAGCCCCTTTTTTTTTTGTTTTGTGATGATTATCAACGAAGAAGAATAACAAAATAAGGAACAGAGATTTTTTTTTTTTGACAGTGGTGATGATCGAATTCAGGCAAGAACGAGGAAGAGCAGAAATTTTTTTTTTTTGATGATGATTATCAACGAAGAAGAATAACAAAATAAGGAACAGAGATTTTTTTTTTTTTTTAATTAAGACAACTTAGACAAGAAACGAAAGAGCAAAGGAAATTAAAACAAATAAGGATATTTGATACCTCATCACCCACTTTCTGCTACTAACCGATGCGATATCGGATACGGTTCGAAACGACTCAAGGATCAATGACGAGCTATGAAACCTAAACCTAGAGTCCTCGACCTAGGCTAAGGCCAAGAATAGACAACGCGTGCTCAAAACGCTGATTCGTTCTTGAAGGATGTAATCTCTACGACAAAGAGACTACTCACTCGCAAGTGATTTTGTTTTAATCAGTCACAGATTAAAACGGCAAGAAGAGAAAGTTCTCAACTCAATAATATGATTAAACTTCAAAATTATGTTGTGCTTTATTATGATAGTGGCTTGCCTATATATAGGCTACAAATAAAAGACTAGTTTTCCTCCTTGGCAATGTGGGAGTAATAAACTAGTAGAATAAAAATCTAAGTAAAATAAACTAAACCCTAGGCGCCACTTGTAGGGCTTTCTAAGCCTTCTTGTGTCATCTAAGCCCACAAGGTAATTATTAAATAAAATTCAACACCAAAATAATAAAACAAGTCCAAAATAACCTAAATAATGGCGCCACAATTCTTGCAGTCTAACCAAGCCCATCTTCGTTGTCTTCAAGCCCAATTGCATAAATGATGCATTTTACGGGCTGTTCTTCCTCCGACTTGGGTCGCTTTGCTCCAAATAAATATCCAGGATCAGATTATTCAAAGCCTCTCGCATCCTTTTCTTTTGGAGCCTCGTCATAGGCCCATCTCGAATTACCAGATGATCTATCGGCTGCATCGGGGCCAAAGGGTCGGGAACCTCATTCGTGATCGTATCAGAAAGAGAATGAAAGGAATGAATGGATTCCGACAAGAGAGATTACCGGTTATCGAATGTGCATTGATTTTAGAAAACTAAATGATCATACTAAGAAAGATCATCATCCACTTCCATTCATAGTTCGGATGTTGGAGCGTTTAAGTGGACATAAGTATTCTTGTTTCTTAGATGGTTATTCAGGATATTTACAGATATTCATTGCAGCAGGAGATAGAGAAAAAACTACTTTCACTTGTCCTTATGGAACTTTTGCTTATAAAAGAATGCCGTTTGGTTTATGTAATGCACCAGCTACGTTTCAAAGATGTATGATGGCTATATTTGTTGATATGGTTGAGAAATTCTTAGAAATTTTTATGGATGACTTTAGTGTTTACGGAGATTCATTTGATGTTTGTGTGTTACACTTAGAACGAGTGTTACAACGCTGTGAAGATACCAATTTAGTACTAAACTGGGAAAAATGTCACTTAATGGTATCAGAAGGAATTGTTTTAGGTCACAGAATCTCTGAAGAATGTATTGAAGTTGACAAAGCTAAAGTCGAGGTGATCGAAAAGTTACCCCCACCCGTTAATTTAAGAACTCTAAGAGGATTTCTCGGACATGCAGGATTTTATAGAAGATTCATAGCCGATTTTTCAAAAATAGCAAAGCCTCTAAGTCATTTACTTGAAAAGGAAGTACCTTTTAACTTTGATAGTAAATGTATGGAAGCTTTTCAGACCTTAAAAGCGAGGTTGACTACTGCACCAGTATTAGTAGCACCAGATTGGAGTTTGCCGTTTGAGATTATGTGTGATGCGAGTGATTTAGCTGTAGGAGCTGTTCTAGGTCAAAGATATAACAAAATTCTCAAAGCTATTTACTATGCATCCCACACACTGAACGCAGCTCAACTTAATTATGCAACTACAGAAAAAGAACTGTTGTAATTTTTGCCTTAGATAAGTTTAGATCGTATATTGTTGGTTCTAAGGTCATAATTTATACAGACCATTCAGCACTGAAGTATTTACTCAGTAAGAAAGATGCTAAACCACGTCTTCTTAGATGGATTCTCTTACTTCAAAAATTTGATATAGAAATTAAAGATAAAAAAGGAAGTGAGAATGTAGTAGCAGATCATCTAAGTAGAATGGAAAATGATGAAGAAATAGGAATTGAAATTAAAGATTCATTTCTGATGAACACTATTTAGAATAGATACTCCTTCAACCATGCAGTTATTAAAAATAGAATTCCTTCAAGGAAATATCACCTTGGTTTGGAGATATCATTAATTACTTAACTCATGATTATATTCCGTCTCATTGGACTTGGCAAATGTAAAAAGAAGTTCTTTTATGACTTAAAATTCTATTACTTGGGAGGAACTGGACCTTTTCCGCAAAATGTTCGGATGGGATAATAAGAAAATGTGTGCCTGATAATGAAATTTTAAGTGTTTTATCATTTTGTCATGATCGTGAGGCGAGAGGTCATCATGGAGGTTGGAAAACTGCTTTTAAAGTTTTACAATGTGGTTTTATTGGCCTACACTATATAGAGATGCTTATAAGTATGTTAAATCTTGTGAATCTGTCAAAAATGGGGAAATGTATCTAAAAACATGAAATGCCTATGCAACCTATTTTAGAATGTGAGTTATTTGATGTTTGGGGTATAGATTTCATGGGACCTTTCCTATATCTTTTGGAAAAGATTTATTCTTGTAATGGTAGATTATGTCTCGAAATGGGTAGAAGTCGAAGCTCTTCCCACTAATGATACCAAAGTTGTCATACGATTCCTTAAAAAGAATATATTTACCGAGATATGGCATTCCGAGGCAATCATTAGTGATAGAGGTTCACACTTTTGTAATAGACCATTTACTAAGATAGTTGAAAAATATGGTGTAACGCATAAGTTAGAACGCCTATCATCCGCAAACCAAAGTGGATGCAGAGAGTGTCAAATAGAGAAATCAAAAGAATCGTGGAGAAAACAGTTGATTCAAATCGTAAAAAGCGGCGATTAAATTAGATGATGCATTATGGGCGTCTGAAACGACTTTTAAAACACCAATTGGTTGTTCTCCTATAAGCTAGTCTTTGGTAAGTCTTGTCATCTCCAGGTTGAGTTAGAACACCGAGCCTTCAGGCTATTAGATTTCTGATTTTCGATCCTAAGGTCATCCGGTGATCATAGATTGCTTCAATTAATGAGAACTAGAAGAATTTCGTCTCGATTCTTATGAAAACGCTCGAATCTACAAAGAATGCACGAAATCTTTCCATGATAAGAGAATCTTTAAGCGTGAGTTCCATGTAGGTGATCGAGTGCTTTTGTACAATTCACGTTTAAAGTTGTTTCGTGTAAGCTTAAGTCAAGATGGGCGAGTCCATTTAAAGTAACAAGGGTTTACAAAAGCTGAGTCATTGAACTAATCGATGGAAATACAACTTTTATAGCCAATGGCCACAGAGTAAAGTTATTTGTGGAGGAAAAGGAATCACACTGAAAAGAAGAAGTAATGTTCTTGATTGATCCCCCGACAAATTGAAAAAGCAGAGAAAAACGAAAGAACCAAAAAGCAGAGAAACTGGAATCAGCCGAATACCAGGTGCTATCTATCTTTACTTTTCTGTGTTTTTATTTATGTTTAAACTCTTGTCGTCTTTTACCGGATAGACGTAAAAGAACTGGATGCCTTTTTTAGATATAATAGGAGTTTTTATTTTACTTTTGAAATTAGGCCTTGATAAAGATGTCGCGTTTTCTATAGAAGCTTTAGTTTTTGAACAAAACAAGAAATTGTTGAGAGAGATCAGATTGAGAGAAGTATGTAATGGAACATCAAGAAGTGCGATAAAAGAAGGGCAAAGTTTACGATGAGATGCAAATCAGGAAAAAGTGAACATGTTGGACGCTGTGGGAAAAACACAACCAAATCCCAGGATGAGTGTTTGAATATTGTTAGGAAGGGAACGATTAGGTGGTTATCCGAAAATCCCGATGGAATTCCGAGAGATAATTCAAATGCTTCGTTTTTAGGAGTTAGGTTGATTGAACGTTATATCAGAACTCTGGAAGATTTAGAAATCGAAGAATCAGAAACCCCTTAAGTTTCGAGTCTTTTCTTATGTTTTATTTTATAAAATTTTCGCATAACTTCTGAGAATTTTATAAAATTGGATCTTTATGAAATTTGAGGAGTTTTATAAAAGTTTTATAAAAGTTTTTTTAGTTTTAATTTAGATATCTTATAAGAGTTAATATAAAATTTTTATAAGCTTTTTATTAAGTGTTATAAAAATTTTATTAAATTTTTAGAAATTGTTATAAAATTATAAAATTTCCTTCAAATTTTATTTTTTTTTTAAAAAAAAAAAGTTTTTTAATCAAGTTTTATAAGAATTTTATAAGTTTTAATCAACAAAAATCATAAAAATAAGAAAATCGGAAAAACTGAAAAAAAAAAAATGGGCACGGACCGATCCGCCTTAACCCGGACCGTCCGGGTCAAAATTAGGTAAAACGGGACTCCTCTTTTCTTTCCCTCTTCTTCCCAAATTTTTTACACAGCCATAAAACACCCAAACCCCACCATTACGATTTTTTTTTTTTTTTTTTTTTTTTTTTTTTTTTTCTTTTCTACAACAAAACTTCATCTCACACTACACCATTACTTAATTTCTTCTCATTATCATCTCCTCTCTTCAACACAAATTGGAAAATTCAAAAAGGGTCAAAAACAAGCTCCGTTTAATTCCGGCGACTTTACAACTTTTCCGGCCTATTTTTAAACGTTGTGTTCTTTATAAGGTATTATTTAGTTTATCTAGTTATCAATTTCGTATTTTTCATAATTTTTTAGATTAATTTCAACTATTTTGATTTTTGAGTGTGTTGTGACATTTTTATTTTTTGTTGTTTTTGTTGTTGTTTTTGTTGTTGATTGGCATTACCAATATCGTAGAATGGCTGAGTCGAGTAGGAAAGGCTCTAAAAAGCGAAAGTCAAACATTCCCATATCAACTCCTCGTCGAGGCACGATAATTTTATCATCCGAGGAAGAAGTCGTAAGCTTTGAGAAAACCGCATCACCCGAGGCTAAGAAAGCGTGAGAAAATTTATAGTAAATGTGATGTGTTGGTTGAAAAAGGATTAGACTTGGATGACTTAGGTGATGAAGTTAAGGATATCTTTAGAAAACGTCGGTGGTTAGATTTAGCAACCCGAGAGAAGGAAGGGAGATTAACACGACTCAAGTAGGTGAGTTTTATTCGATTTTATCTACACTTTCACAGAACAAACTTACTCGATGCCAACCTGCACTTCTTTAGAGCGAAAATATTCCTTTTAGCCCTCAAGTCATAAATGCAATCCTAGGAGTTGAAGTTTTTCCCGATGAGGAGGATTACAGGTAGTTTATAATCTAGATGATCCCGCAAGCTTTGAGCAGATCGCCTAGAGCTCGAGAATACTTTTGACCCAACCACGTGTGGGTAGAAAATCGATTTAATTACGGGAATTGTTTTAGAGGTTGAGGGCAATTAAAAGATTTATTAGCCATAATCTCTATCCTTCTCGTAAACATACCGCTTTTGGAAAGGAAGATGTTTGTATCGCTTGGCGATGGTAAACGATGTTAGAGTGGATGTTGGAAAGGTCATGGTTAAAAGAATTTTCGAGAGTATTGTCATTGCTGCACTGAGGAGTCATCTGCACTTCCTTTGTTTTATCTCTCGATTTATGTCGTAGGGTGGGAGTACCACCCCGCTTAATGACAAATTATCTCTGGCAGATGCCAATTTGATTGGACCGAGTTTGACTGCACTTCCGGATGGTAGTATACGCTCTTTGCTTAGAAGACGTCAAACTCAACCAGCTCCACCAGTTTTCACATCTTCTTCTTTTCCATATTTTTCGGTCAGCCTCAACAAACTCCTTTCTCCAACACTATCACCTATGATATGTTTCAATCTTTAGTGACAGATGTTGCACGTGGTCAAGCCAACATGGCTTTATATGCTGAGAGTAATAGGCAGTGGTGTGATGATATTCGTAGAGGTTTAAGAAGAACGGCGATTGCTTCAGTAATCCTACTTTTGATGATCCCGCCTATCCACCATGTCGATCGATCCTTATACCTTACTGAATGGGTAACACCTATTCCACCACCGTCGAGCTTTCATCCATCGTCATATCCTTTTGGAAGCCAATCTAGTGGAATAGGTGTATTTTCGACAGTGTTCGAGAGACCAAATGATGTCTAGTTGGGAGGATTCACCGAGTTTGCACATGTCACGACCGCATGAGTTCGTTGGGTCTTGATAGTTCAGTCAGGACCACGACTACAGTTCAGCCACCAGCTTCTCAGTCGTTTCCGAGTTCAAGCTTTCACGTCGATCCAGAGGAAGACTACGAAGAAGATTGAATTTAATAACTATGATTGATTAAACATTTTTACTGCACATTTCATTTTATTCGACATTTGTCATTTAGATATTGGTTTGTTTTCATTTTCGTTTATTTTGATTTTATAGTCGTCTTATCGAAATTTGGTTTGCATTTTAAATCGTTTTAGTTTTTATAAAACTATAAAAAACCAAAAATGATTTTTGTATAATTACTACGTCATTCTACAAAAATATAATGTGTCGTTTTATCGCTTTTGTATCAAGTTTAATTAACCATTATAAAGTATCTTCAAGGAAAAGGTATGTATTGTTCAGCACGTGAAGTAAAAAACCAAAATACAACTTGACTTTTACCTCTGTCCTCAGTAAAAGCAGGATGAGGCCGGACCGGTCCGGCCTATTCCCGGACCGAGCCGTGAAGAAAAAAGGGGTGAGTCATTCTAGAGTCAGTCTAATGCATACACGTATGCAAACTTTTTCATCTATTAAAGGAGGTAAGGGCATGAGTAAACATTATCATTCATTGCCTTTCCTTTTACTTTCAACTCTGTTTTAAAATTTTCATCTAATTTTAAATGTCGAACCACTCCTCACCGTCGGTTAATTCATACGAGCCTCACACACCGGATCATCCGGAGTCTCAAGCTTCCACTTAGGATATAGTTGTACACCCTCGATTTGCTAATTCTCCAATCCAGTTGGAGAAAGGTTTAAATGTCGATAAAATTGATCAATAGGGAAAAATTATTATTCGAAGTTTTGGTTGGAAAAAATTTGTCACTACACCGAGAGGTAGGATAAATGTCTCGATAGTGCGAGAATTTTATTCTGCACTCATGACGACGTCCATGATCGATATCACTCAGATTGTGTCGGTAAGAGGAGTGGCTGTTCCCTTCTCTTCTTCTATTATCAACCAAATTTTTGCAATTCCACCGGTTTCAATGCAGCATTTTGAGATGGAATGGGGATTACAAAATCCACACAATCAATTAAACAGAGTCCATGAGTCTTTCCAATGTCTGTTTCCACTTTTCGACACAAATCACGAAATGTCTACTAGTGCTTTACTTCCACACCTAAAGGCGTGGAAACATTTCATTAATTCTAGGGTGTATCCTACTTGGGATTTTGGAAGCTTTAGTGATAATGAAATGCTTCATTGTATGCTTTGGCAGTTGGTGTATTTGTCGATTGGGGAATTTTGATTCAAAGGACGGTGTTGGAGTTTGCTATCACAAGAGGCAGTAGGGGCAAACCTATGCCTAATTCATGGATGATATCGCGCCTGTGTACTCAGATGAGTGGAGTGGTAGAATTGGAGACGGATGAGATTTTTCCGCCTGTAGATAGTCGAGTTGGATTGTTACCGGTTGATACACCGGGTTGTTCGCTCACGATCTAGATGGTTGGTTGGTGGTTTGTTTAGGATGTTTTAATAAGTCAACTTTAGTTAAGTTTGAAGTTTTTTTTAGTTAAGTTTATGTTTTTCTTTTAATTTGTATTAATCTATCTTGTTTAATATATATATGTCTCAGTTTTTTTAAGTTTGTTTGTTTTTAATGATATAATTAGTATACGCTAAACATAAAATCAGAATAATAACGATAATAGATAATTTTAATTTTATTTTCCAACCTACTTATTTATTACTCATTGAACATCGGACGATGCCACTTCGTAAGTGAGGAGTAAGAGTTAGGTTAGAAAATTCATTAAAATTTTCAAAATAGTTATAAATTATAAAATTATCAAAATTTTTATTACTTATTTTCAATTTTTAGTAGTTAATATGAATAAGAAATGATATAATTTGGAAGAATAAGTTTTTAATTAAGTAAAGTATATTAGATATATTATAATTATATCTTATGTCTAATTTAGATTTTAATAAGATTTTAAGTTTATATAATTGAGTAATTAATATTAGATATTGTTTTCATGAAATTATATAAGTATGTTGATAATTATAAGTAAAATTTTTAGAATCATTTTCTTTTCAATATGAATTATGAGTTTGGAATTGACTAGAAATGTCGATTTTTGGCACCACAAAAATATAACTATAGCCAAATAACCTACCTCAAATTTTTGATTAGAGTGATCGAGACCTCACTCAAAATTGCTATTGTGATTAACTAGAAATAACCAACCTTTAGCTAATTTTGGTCTACATTTCCTTGAAATTCCATAAGTTTTGTACGTGACTTATATGAAAAGAGATGGAGACATAAAAGCTAAGTTTTGGTATATCTTTGAGATTGGAAAGATTAGATAAGTATTAGTATATTCGATCTTACCTCATGACACTTGCAAGATAGTCGATTTTGGTAATAAGTTCGGATATATTAAATTAAGAACAAAGCACCATATTTACACAAAATTAATCGAATACCAGGTATCTTCCTTATCTGTGATCGACGAATTAAAAATAAAAAGAATATATCGGTTGTAGCTACCAATGATTTGAGTGAGTAGGGTATTATCACGAAATGTCCTATATCACTATGAGGTCGAAAGATCCCGATTGCCTGATGATAGAAGTCCAGCTAGGGTATTATCTCGAAATGTCCTATTGCTGGGAATGAAGGCAACATAATGAAAAGAAAAGTCGAATCATAAGATCTCAAGAATGATTACAAGTTTAAGGAAACCGGACTTGTAATTTTCGATCGAAAGAGTAGTACTCCGATCAATCTTGATGAAGCAATGCCTATAAGTTTGATTTTCTACACACACTCACGCTTTTAGTCTTTATCTTGAAAAAAAAGAAGAGAAAATCTGGAAAAAAAGAGAGATGTTATTAATCGATGATTATTTTTGATCAAGAATATGAAGATGTAGAAACGCATTTACTTGCCTCTTTCTCTTTTTGATTTCCTTTTTCCGATTAACCAACATCTTGAGCCTAAATTTATAAGCCATTTTTGTCGACTACCCGACCGAGTTTCCAATTTGAGATTTCATAATAGTTGCGATTAAAATAATTCGATATTTTATTTATACTTATTAAGTGTTACATGTACAATTTTATCTAAATAATATTTAATGTTTAAGTTATTTTAGTTATATACTCTTTCTGTCTTCTTAAGATTTTAAATTAAGAAAAGTAATATATTTATAATATTGACAATATAAATTACATTAAAAATTATAATCTGATCAATTATATTATCTTTTATTACCGCTTATTTTTGCTCGAGGACGATCAAAAGCTAAGTGGGGAGTAGTTGATAAACTACTTTTATATGATTAAATATACGTTATATTATTATGTTTTATCAACGAATTCTATATAAAATATATGAAATTATGGTATAAATAGTATGAAATGTTAATCTTTATAATTTAGAGTAGTTAGTAGTAATAATAGTAAAAAGTTGTAATTTTGTGCCGATTTTAGTAAATCGGAGTGTCGTGTCAGATTTACGTGGGTATTTGTGGTATTTTATTGCAGATTTATAAGCCGAGACCCCGAGAATCGACATGGTGAAGTATAATCATATCTTTGGAATGATTTAGAGAGTGCCACGAGCTTAAATGATCAATTGAATAGCTTAAGTGGTCAAGTGGCCAATCAATCTGGTTAAGTGGTAATCGAGAAATGTCTTCGACAAACGAATGGCTCATCAAAACGACGTTATCTGAAGAAGAGTTCTTCACGAAAGTTGTAGATTCTCCCGAGAGCTTTCCGATGCCGCTTGAATCATGATTTTTGGAGGTCCAGAACTCGAGATATGAATTTTAGAAGTTTAATAATTATATATAATTATAATTATATATCCGCATACGCCGATTGCAATCAAGGAGGTGGGAGTAATCATTAGTCCGACCGATCCGGCTTAATCTCGGACCGTCCGGCCCTAGGAGTTTCATCTATAAAAGGAGCTCGATTGCAGATCAAAACGTTTGTACCAATATATATATCACTCTCTATATATATATATATATTCTCCTTCTATTTTTCTTTTTTATTTAGTAGTTGTAAATAGGCCTTAAGCCAAAAATAATAATCTCGTAGTATCGTTGTAATGCTCGAAATTATCGAAGTTCGATGTTGTTGAAGTCGTTGTAATGTCCGGAAGAATACAACTCGATTCAAAGATTTGTAATCGGGTAACTTTTCTTAAGTATTTATGTTTGTTTTTATCTTTTTCGTTGTTATAATGTTTCTAGGCTAACTCTAATAACTAGCCAAAGTTATGTAATCGCTTTTATTTCGATCTTTTCGGTAAATGAATGCCGCTCTAAGTAAAATTGACTAAAATTGAGTTAATTGAATCTTTTTCTATTCTCAGAACGTATTGATAATATTCGGATGACGTAATTAACCAAGATGAATCGCAACATATAACCTAACGATGAACCGACCGAGAAGTTAGGATATGAGATAAAAGATAGAAAAACCGGAGGGTAAAATCGGCCGTCTGGCGCGTGACTACGGAATCCTATTTCCTACCCGGGGCGATTTGTCTTGGGAAAGATTAATCTTATTAAAATTGTGCTCGAGATCGTAATAATGTTAAAATCAACAGTTTAATTAAAACTAACACCGAAAGTTAAATCGATCCGCTCGACAACCGGAGCCTTTTGAATAACATCGGCCGTCGACAAACGGAATAACCTCTTTTATCCGGGGTAGATTTGTAATCGGTACCTGTTCAGACTAACTGAGATTAGCATGGGGCAGTTGTGGAGATTGAACTGATGACAATGACATATGACAATTTCATACGCTCGTGTGAGGAGGAATTGTTAACCTCAGGAGTGCACCGTTTCATTTACTCAATTGGACATAAAATAAAAGGAAAGATCGAGCACATTCCGTCTGCTGAAAAGATCGTATAAATCAATTATATAAACTTTGGCTAGTTCTATAAAATTATCTGTCTAGTTCTATATATTGGTATCTATATATTTATATCTATATATATATACTTTGCAATCTATGTACATCTATATATATTTATATATCTATATATATTATATTAGAATAACTTTTAAATTACGCATTTATTTTATGTTGACTAGAATAGTAGTGATCTGTGTTATAAAATTGCGGTTTAGATCGAGTTAATAACAGCTCTTTGGTGTTTAACCACACGTAGAAGAATTACCAAGTTCCCTGAGGATTCGACACTCTGACTCACCATACTAGCACTACAGTTTGACCCGATACACTGTCGGTTAAGGACTGGTTTAAGCACTACGCCAGGAGGCGGTCAAGGGTCGGTAATTATGTGCTAATCAACGAATGGCTAAGTTCGGGTGGTGGTCTAACCACCCTAAAAAGGCTTAGAGGGGTTTCTGTGGAAATTATGTACATGGTTGGCTATTTGGCTCGGTCGGGTCAAAGAAATGCCAGGGCCGTCATCTTTTAATCTACCAAGATTGACCTTTATATTTCGCCCGAAGTTAATGATATAAGTTCTAGGTAACAGATTAATGTCTATGGCATCTATAAGCTTTCACTAACCAACCACAACTCATGAAAGTGAAGCTATTACGTGCCTAAAAATCCATTTCTACAACAACATAAAGTTTGAATCGCATGCATTCAACCCTTGACTAATAATCAACCAAAGAACGTAATGACTCACATAGGTTTCATAGCATCAAAATCATGAAAATTTTAAAAAATGGCTTAATTTTTACTCAATAAGGACCAAACACCAAGCATATAACTTATTCGATGCATAAAAATAAAGCACATAGTTAAGTGAAGCTAAGTCTACCACACCCACTTAAAACGGAACACCGTCCTTGGTGTGAGAGTGTAAAGTAAAGAAAGAAAACTTAGCTGCACTGACAATAGGGCGCAACCATGCGAAATGATAACCTCCAATGTATCTCCCAGGGTACCTGTGCACTCATCACAAAGAAACAAAGAATCATCTACGAAAAAAGGCTGAAACCTTAAGTGTAGGTAAGTACAAGTATGGAGATGTATATCATATAAAGTATGGATTATCACAAAGCATGAAACAAAATTCGAGATGTGCGGTCTAATTTTTATCACCTCTAAAAAACAAACCTAAAAAACCTAAGAAAAAAGAGGGTTGCCTCCCATAAGCGCTTTTGTTTATTTTCGTTGGCTCGACTTCTTGAATTTCAATAATAACATGGATAGGGTGCCGAGTTTATAGTCTTCAGCAAGACTCGTATCCCCCAAACTTGACATTCGATTCTACCTGCATCTTAAGGTCACTCTCAGTAGTCACACCCTCCTTCTGCATTGCTGTTCACGAAAATCACGACTACACCAGCAAGCGGACTAGGTTAGCCATGGTATAGCTCAATTCGTGAGCAAGGTCGATCCCACAGGGACTTGTTCGATAATTATGCAAACTTAATTAAGAAATTCATGATTGCAAAGGTTGGTGGTCTTTGACCAAAATAAACACGGAAAATAAAGTAAAGATTAAGGATTATCAATTCAAGACAAATTTTAACTAGGTTTAAGAAAGTAGATCAAACCGAACTAGTTAAATCTTCCCTAATCATTTTCTATATTGATTCATACACTTTTATCATTAAAGTTTTAAGAATCGAGTCAATTAATGGTGTATTCCCCTAAAATGGTTCATAGATCGTGCGTGGACTCTAGAACCCTATGAATAGCTAACCGGCTACCGTGCGTGGGCTAGAACAATTTTAACTAAACACGAATTAAGAACTAGGAAATACCGATAATAATTACCGTAAACCTCACTACGTAACCACCGTGCACGGGCTAGTTAACCAATAAAGATCTAATTGTTTCTTGTCCAATTTTTATCTTCAACCTTAGTTCCTTCGAAAGTAATTTACGAAAACATGCAGAGAAGTGACCAATTTCTAAACACGTAAATTAAAACGAAACAATAGAAGTAATCGAAACAATTCGTTTGGGGAAACTAAATCGTTAATGTTGGACATATTTTAAGTTTTAGTGATGAGTGCCAGACTAGCTGTTATAGAGTAAAGGCAAAAAGGTGTCGAGATTAAATGTATAGGCTTATTAAAGTTTGATCTTTGTATAGGTTTGATTAAACAAGCATTGTAAAAGGTCAGCTGACTTTCATCAGTAGACCTGTCTAGGTCAGTAAGGTACCTGAGTCAGCAAACTGGTTTAGGAACCTGCTGAAGACTGAAGGCTGAAGGCTGAGGGCTCAAACTTAGTTATTGAAGGCTAATGGATCAAACTTAGTATGGAATCAGGATTTAGGGAAGTCTGTGATGACCTAAACTGATTACATATACCTTGTGTACAAGGTCTATGTTCCATAAGTTAAGTGATGATTGGAACTTAGTTATGTTCAAAATTGGTGTAATCTAACTTCACAATTAAAAGTTAGATAAAAGACAGTTAGCTGAAGTGTTTTATAAACACAACAAACTTTAGACAGCTGACTGATAAGCATTTCAGCAGACTTACATACACAGAAACCTGCTGAATGCATATTTCGATTTAATCAAAGGTTACATTGGAAGATTACAAGGAAAAGGACAGATAACAACTCTTGATTTTGTCAACAAATCAATGGTCAAGATTAAAAGAACGTTGGAAAGAAACAGAGGTTTATCCAATGGATACAAGTCAAAGGGTGGGCAATCAAAATCAAAAAGTAACCGACGAAGTCGATTACAATGTACAGGGACAGAATGCAAGTCAAGATGGGGACAAATCTGAAACGGCTATGTTTTGAATTTCAAACATAAGTCACAAGGATTCTCACCTATAAATAGAGGACCCCTGATACAGAAACATGTGATGAACTTTTAAGAAGAAAAACAATCAGTCTTGAGCTATCAGATTCTCATCAAGAAATCACCCTGCTGATATTACTGAACTTAAAGCTACTAATCTAGTAAATTCTTCAAGTGTAACCTGCTATCAAGCTACATCAAGTTCACACACTTGAAGACATCAAGCTGCTGATCATTTCATCCTGATCAAGCTGCTGAAAGCTGAATCACTTACTTGATTCAAACTTTCTTTTACAAGAAACCTGCTGAAGACAGAGAAGCACTTAGGTGTCAAGAACTGTTGTTTGTCGTGGAGCTGGTGAAGAGGCAATCCTACCTTTCAAGGACTAGTGGAAGACTTTGGGCAAAGAATCCTACTGTTCCAAGTGTTCGGTTTGTGAAGCCATAGTTATTGGTGAAGGACAAACAACTTAGGGATTTTGTAAATGCAACCTCAAAGATCCTAGTGAATAACCTCCAACATCACAGAGAGAGAGTGGGTGACGAGATTACACCACCTGGAACCACTATAAAATTGCCTACTTAATTTCTCGCATTTAGAATATTAAGCACATCAACCTCTTCAAACTAGCAACCGAGTCACACACTTACACTCATGAGTATCTAATACTTGGTATCATATTTTAACAACAAGTAATAAGGCTTAATTTGAATATATTCCATTTGCAACAAATTCAAGAAAATCAATAGTCGCAGACTCTCGAATGGTCGCAGACTCTCGAGCAATCGGCCAGGCTCTGGAACTTGGCCGAGTTTGTTAACTCCAAAAGTTTTAAGTGTTAAGTTTATTCACCCCCCATCTAAACTTAACCAAAGCCTTTTCAAGGGACCAAAAATTGGTAACGGAGCCGTGTACGTTTCAAGTAATCCTACTTGTTGTGCTTGTGAAAATACTTTGAAAACTTTTTCAAGTTTCTAATTTTCAAAGCATTGCATCATGGATAACAACCAGTATGCTAGAACAATGTTGATGTGTTATTTGGATAGTTTTGATGAGTATAAACGTCGTATGCAGGCTTTTCTAGCTGCAACACATGATGAGATGATGGATGTGCTGACTGATGGACCACTGGAAATCACAAAAGCTATAACTGTAGATGGTCAAACTCAGTACATTCCAAAGCCAAAAAGAGAATGGAATGATGAAGATAGAAAAAGAGCAAACCTCAACAACATTGCTATTGATATCATATACGTAACCTTGGATAGCAATATTGTTGGTCCCTTGAAAAGGCTTTGGTTAAGTTTAGAGGGGAGGTGAATAAACTTAACACTTAAAACTTTGGAGTTAACAAATTACGCAACTTGAGCTGTGACACTTGATGAGTCTGCTTTGATACCTCGATAGCTCTTTGGCTTGCATGAGTCATCGATAGTTGAGTTTGTCAATTTGTGCAAATGGAATTATATCAAAATTAAGCCTTTATATTTGTTGTTAAAAATGATACTAAGTATTAGATACTCAGTAGTGTATGTGTGTGATTTCAGTTGCTAGATTCAGTTGGTTGATGTGTGAAATAAACTAAGTGCAGAATGTAAATGCTGAAAGTAAGTAGGCAGATTTTATAGTGGTTCCAGGTGGTGTAATCGCTCGATCACTCTTCTCCTGTGATGTTGGACGAAATTCACTAGAGATCTTTGATGTAGCTGCTACAAAGATTCCTAAGTTGCTTGTCCTTCATCAATAACTATGGCTTCACAAACCGGCCTCGAACAGTAGGATTGCCGCTCCCGAGTCTTCCTCTGGTCCTTGAAGGGTAGGATTGCCTCTTCACCACTTCACCACACAAACAACGATCTTTCACACAACCGTGCTTCACTGTCTTCAAGCAGGTTCTTTATAAAATAAAGATTGAATCAAATAAATGATTCGATTGCAGGCGACTTGATTAGGATGATATAATCAGCAGCCTTGCGCCTTCAAGTGTGTATGCTTGATGTAGCCTCGAATGCGAATACACTTGAAGAATTTCTCTGATCAATAGCTTTAAGTTCGATAAGTTCAAGCAGGTGTTTTTCACCAAGAAAATATCTCTTCAAAGTTTATCAATTTGCATCATCATCTGGTTTCTGAGTTGAAAGTCCTCTATTTATAGGTAGGAGAACATGTGACTTGTATTTGAAATTCAAATGTAACCGTTCCTTGTTTTTGTCCCATCTGATTTGCTTTCTATCACTATTCATAGGGTCGACAATCGCCGTAATCCTTTTTGACAAAGGCGATCATTCCACCCTTTGACTTGTATTTATTGGATAATAATCTGAATCATGCCAACGTCTGTTTAATCTCAGCCCTTGATTTGTTTGATAAATCAGAGGTAGTTGGCTGTCCTTATCCATGTAATCTTTCAATATAATCTTGAATTAATCGAGGTATATTATCAGCAGGTTCATCAGTCTGCTGAGATACCTATCGATCTATTTGGCGCATTTTTTCGTGTATAAAATACAATGCAGCTGATTTCTTTTATCTAACTTTTAGTTGTGAAGTTATATTACACCTTTTTAAAATATAACCAAGTTCCAAACATCATCCAACTTATGGAACTTAGACCTTGTACACAAGGTATATGTAATCAGTTTAGGTCATCATAGACTTGCCTAAATTCTGATTCCATATCCTTGACTTAAATTACTAAGTTTGATCCCTTAGCCTTTTGTAACTGAGTTTGAGCCTCAAATTTTCAGATCTTCAAAGAGGTTCTAGAAAAGTCTACTGACCTAACTACCCTACTGATATTGACCAGTCTGCTGATATGAATCAGCAGACCATTACAGTGCTTGTTTGATCAAACCTATTGATAAATCAAACTCTAATAAACCTATACATTTGATCTAGACATCTTTTTGCCTTTGCACTATAACAGCTAGTCTGGCACTCATCATCAAAACATAGAAATAAGTCCAACAAATATGTACATGAAAGTGAAGGATTGCAAGACTGCAAAGGAACTTTGGGATAAGTTACAATTAATTTGTGAAGGCACTGATGCAATCAATAAGAACAAAATCAGTGTGGCAAAGAAGAAGTTCCAAGATTTCAAAATGAAACCAAATGAAACCATTTAACAAATGGAATCAAGATTCAATGCCATCATGGATGAACTCACCCTACTGTGTGTAAACTACTCAAAACAAGAAATCAATTCAAAAATCTTAGAAGCCTTACCTGCAAAAGAAGTTTGGGAAATGAAGGTGACTGCCATAGAAGAAATGAGAAGTCTACATGAAGAGGACACCTTAAAATTATTTTCAGATCTCAAGGCTTATGAATTCAGCAAGAAACTTGTACCTGAGACTGAAAAGGAAGAACCAAAGACCACTGCATTGGTTGCTACACATCAAGAAGAAACATCAGGAGCTCAAGATGACCTACTGGAAGAGATGCAAGAGCAAATTGCCCTACTGAGCAAGAAAATCAGAATGATGAAAACTAGAAGGGGTTTTCCAAGGAATTTCACAAAGAAATCTAGTGAAAAGAAGAAGGATGAATCCAAGAAAGACAATGATTACTTGTGATATCAATGCAAGAAACCAGGACACTTCAAACCTGACTGTCCTGAACTAAAACAGAAAAATGAACCTGATTATCTGTGCTTCAATTGCAAGAAGCCTGGACATTTTAGACCCGATTGTCCAGACCTACTGAAGAGCAAAAGTCAGCAAAGAATATCTGGCAAGAAATCTATGGTTGCTAAAGATGAATCAGGATATGAAGTTGAATCAGAAAAAGGAAATGAATCTGATGATACTGCACTTGTTGCTAATATGGATGATTATGCTTTAATGGAAAATATGGATGAAACTGAAGAGGTATACAATTCTGTATCTATAAACACTCCTGCTGAAAGTGATTGTGAATCAACTTGTGGTTCAAATCCTAAAAATTCTGACAATGAAGAAACTATGGATGCCATCCTTAATCAACTGAGGATAATACAATTTGGTTATGAGATTGTGAAAGCTGAAAAAGAAGCTCTTCAAACAGAAGTTGAAAGATTAAGAGCTGAATTAAGAGTTCTCAAGGGAAAAGAAAAAGAGGTTGGACAGAATCATCATAAGCCTCATCAGATTCGGCCATTCAAGAATCTGGCCGAATCACGAACAATCTTGTTCCTCCACCGCATTCAAATCTGGAAAGCCTTATGGTGATAGAACTGGCCTTGGATTTGGGACTCAAAGATCTAATAAGAGTGGATCCAGTAAGGCTACTAAACCTAGTACCAGAATTGGTCCTAAGTTTGTACCTGCACAAAATCCAACTCCCAAAAAGGTTGCTGAGGCAGTGAAGCCTACTGAGAATACTTCAAAGAGGCAAAATCAGAAGTCAAAAAGGACATCAGTACCTAATAAAAGGAATAAATTCAAAGGTAGGACTGCTGGACCTTCTAGACTTGCTGATAGCAGACCTGCTACTAAGTTTGCTGGACCACAAAAGGGCAAAAATCAGAAATATTCCAAGGATAAGGATCCTAAACCTAAAAATGTCAATCATTCTAGGGATACTTATCTCATGGGGAAATGTAGATTATTCCCTACTGATGATGATTGGAATATTCCTGCACCTACTGCTAGAAACAATAGATATAACCATACTGCTAGGGTAAAACCTCAGCAAAGGACTCAGCAGAGGACTTATACAAGACCTCAGTAGGGACCTCAGCAGACTCCAAATTACAGGGTTGTTCCTAACAGGCAGCAAACTTATGGTTATGCTAATGCTTCTAACAATAGAAATCACTCCAAACAGCATTACATACCAAAAGGCCAGAAAGCATATGTGAGTCCTACACAACCAAATGTTAGACCTTATGGATGTGTAGAATACATGCATGAACAAAAGTATAACACTTTTCAAAGAAGACCATATGGAAATATTGCCAAGGGTCATGCTTACCACTGACCACTATGGACCCAAACAGTTTTGGGTACCTAAAATACATTAACTTTGTTTTGTAGGGTGATCTAGTACTTTGACAGTGGATGTTCCATACATATGACAAAGAATAAGCATTGTTTAACAAACTATGTGGCAAAGGATGGTCTAAGAGTGAATTTTGGCAACAAGAACACACCAGGATACACAAGAGGATATGGCACACTTGTGAGAAATGGATTAACTATCAGGAATTTTGCATTTGTGGAAGGATTGGACTACAACCTACTGAGCACTAGACAATTTTGTGACTTGGGCTACAATGTCACTTTTGACAAAGGCACATGCATTGTCATAGGTGAAAGAGGTGATCAAGTTGTGTTGGCTGGAAGAAGACAACAAAACATGTATGTTGTGGATTGGTCTATTGCTATTCCAGAAACATGCCTGATTGTGCATACCAAGCCAGAACTTAATTGGTTATGCCATTAGAAGTTAAATCATCTAAACTTTGATGATATCAATCAGTTGGTGAAAAAGAAACTAGTGATTGGTTTTCCTGAGATCACATTAAAAAAGGATGCTATATGTGATGCTTGTCAGCAAGGTAAACAAACAAAATCAAGCTTCAAGTCAAAGACTAAGCAATCAACAAAAAGATTTTTGGAGCTGATGCACATGGATCTATTTGGACCAGTAACACCAACAAGTGTGACAAGAAAGAAGTACACTCTAGTAGTTGTGGATGATTATTCAAGATACACTTGGGTAGTATTCATGAACAAGAAAAGTGAAACACTTCAAAAGATGCCTGAACTTTTGAAGAGATTGCAAAATGAGAAAAGTTTGACAGTAGTGAAGATCAGATTAGACAAAGGTACTGAATTTCTCAATAAAGTTATAAGAGAATACTGTGAGCAGAATGGTGTGCTGCACCAACTGGTTGCTGCTGGTACACCTCAACAAAATGAGGTTGCTGAGAGAAGAAACAAGACTTTGAAAGAAGCAGGAAGGACCATGATTTGTGAAGCTCTATTGCCTGAAAGATATTGGGCTGAAGCAGTCAACATAGCATGCTATACACAAAATAGGACCTCAGTGAACACGAAGTTGTTGAAGACACCTTATGAGATTTGGAATGGAAGGAAACCCAATATATCCTATTTCATCCATTTGGAAGCAAATGTTTTATATTAAATCATAAGGAGCAACTAAAGACTTTCCAACCAAAATCAGATGAAGGAATCTTTTTAGGATATTCTTCTGTCAGCAAGACATTCAGGGTACTGAATAAAAGAACACTGAAACATGAAGAAACATTGCATGTTGTGTTTGATGAACCTAAGTTCACTGGAATGGAAGATGAAGCTTCAGAACCTGCTGAGAATCAACAAGTCACTGATCCAGAATGTGTTGATGTTTTGGAAAGGATAAATGATTTAAAGGTTTCTGACTCTGCCCCTGCTGAACACCCTGCTGGTAACACTACTGATTCTACAACTAAGGCAGTTCAAGGATCTGCTGAACCCCATGCTGAAGCAACAACAGACCCTACTGAAGATGATGTTCCTGAAAATCAAACTAACCAAAATCCACAATGGTTAAGGGATCACCCTGCTGAGCAAGTTATTGGCAATATACAGCAAGGTGTGAGGACTAGAAGACAATTAGAAGCTATGTTTACTTGTTTTCTATCTCAAATGGAGCCTAAAGTTGTAGAAGAAGCAATATCAGATCCATATTGGATAATTGCTATGCAAGAGGATTTGAATGAATTTGAAAGAAATCAAGTTTGGACACTAGTGGAAAGGCCTAATCATGCAAATATAATTGGAACAAAATGGGTATACAGAAACAAATTGGATGAATTTGGTACCATTGTGAGGAATAAGGCCAGACTAGTAGCAAAAGGCTATTCTCAAGCAGAAGGAATAGATTTTGATGAAACATATGCCCTAGTTGCAAGATTGGAAGTTATAAGATTATTCTTGGCATATGCTGCTTACAAAAACTTCAAAGTATACCAGATGGATGTCAAGAGTACATTTCTGAATGACATCCTGGAAGAAGAGGTTTATGTTCAGCAACCTCCTGGTTTTGAAGTGAAAGATCAAGAAGATAAAGTGTACAGACTCAATAAGGCACTTTATGGTTTGAAACAAGCACCAAGAGCATGGTATGAGACCTTATCTCAATTCTTAGTGGACAATGGTTTTACCAAAGGAACCATTGACAAGACTCTTTTCAGAATCAATGAAGGAGACAACACCCTACTGGTATAGATTTATGTTGATGACATAATTTTTGGCTCTGAAAATGAATTGCTATGTGAAAAGTTTGCTAATCTGATGAAAAGTAAATTCCAAATGAGTGTGATGGGCGAAATGAACTATTTCTTGGGTTTACAAGTCAAACAAATGAAAGATGGAATCTTCATTCATCAAACCAAGTATACCAAGGAGCTACTGAAGAAATTTGGTATGGAAAATAGCACCAAGGTATCAACTCCTATGAGTACAAACATTAGATTGGATGAAGACAAAGAAGGCAAAGATGTTGATCAGACCTTATACAGAAGGATGATAGGCGATCACTGTGTGCACTTCATCGCCAAAGAGACTGATATATCCTTTCTTTGTAGGTATTTGTGCAAGATTTCAATCCAAACCAAAAGAAAGTCATCTAGCTGCAGTCAAAAGAATTCTCAGGTATCTAAAAGACACTTTGGGAGTAGGGATATGGTATTCAAAATATGAAAGCTTCAAGGTTATATCCTACTCAGATTCTGATTATGTAGGATGCAAGGTTGATAGAAAAAGTACCACAGGAACTTGTCAATTGATGGGAAATAGACTAGTCTCCTGGTTTAGCAAGAAACAGAACTCTATATCAACTTCTACTGCTGAAGCTGAATATATAGCTGCTGAAAGTTGTCATGCACAAATATTATGGTTAAGACAACAGTTAAGGGATTATGGAATTGAAGAAAGAGAAATTCCTATAATGTGTGACAACACAAGTGTAATTGCAATCACAGAAAATCCTGTTTTGCACTCAAGAACCAAGCATATTGATGTGAGACATCACTTTATAAGAGATCATGTTGAAAAGAAAGATGTGGTGGTTCTTTACATCCCTACTGAAGATCAACTTGCTGATATTTTTACTAAACCATTGGATGGTGAAAGATTTGCTAAGTTAAGGACTGAACTTGGAATCATAAAAGTTGAGTGATACACCTTTGATCAGCAATGTACTGGAATTCACCAAGGGGATTAGTCTTTGCTATGTTGGGTGAGCTCACTTAGTAGACTAGTCATTGGTATCAACAATTCCATGTACTCATTTATGTTTGGACAATTGAGCAAATGAAGTTGCCAAGGGGATTGGTCATTGTCATGTTGGGTGAGCTCACTTGACAGATCAGTCATTGGTGTTAAACTTCATCTTCTATAATCAGTTGGTCAAAACAAGAGGAATTGAAGATCAAAGTGAGTTACTTTGTCGGTCAAGAGTCATTGAGTCATTCTTTATCACAGATCGATCCAAGTCTATCAAGATGAAGGTCACTGAATTATACGTTACAAGATATTCAAACTTAAATGAAGTCAACAGTAATTAGATATTATTCCTATCCTTTATAACCGCAGTTACAAATATCCAACAGTTACAACTATCATGGATTCAACTAGTGGGACACGTGGCAAAATCTCATTTATTCCTACTTTAATCGTGGTTAATGCTACAGTGCACGTACAACACTTTATCTGACAGTTACCACCCACTACTCTCTCTATAAATACAGATATATACGCAAACATTACTTACAACTCTCAGAACGATATTTCTCTGCAAACACACTGTGTGAACACAGATTTGAAAGCACTTTTCTCCATCTTTCTCAAAATTCTAATGGCGGATAAGGATGATGTTCACATTGAAGGATGTAGGATCTTAGATCTAAACGAGTTAGATCTACGCGCAGCGGATGTATCACGACTTATATACCATAATATATAATTAAAGGACTTAAACTACTACAAGGGGGTTAAGATTATGTTACCAATATTGGGAAGAGAAGCCTTGATCTTCCGATGTATTCTCCAAACGGCGGTTGATGGACACTCTTCTTGATAAACGAACCTCCTTGATATGCAACACTAAGAAAAACTTAGAGTTTTTTTCTACTAAAACCCTAGACAAGAAAAACAATTTTTTCTCTCCTTTTACAAGTGGTGGTCGAATTTTTCATATGTATCAATACACTTGGAATAACTCTCCTTTTATAGGAGAGTAAATCCTTGGTCTCCAAGTATTAATTAATTAAATAATTAATTGATTAAAAAAAATAAAAAGATATTTTCCTTAAGGACTAATTGTGACATGTATTGACCAATAGGAAATCAAATAACAAGTCATCCAACCAATCATATAACAAGAATATCTTTTATTTTCCATAACACAAAAAATTTATTTTTGTGCTAAAAAATACTCAAAATTGGCGCCACACTTAGGGTTTCCAAGCCCACATAAAATGTCTTTTATGTGTATTATATTATTTAGCCCAACTAAATAATATCCATGCATATCAATTAATTAACCCAGCCAATTAATTATCACTGAGGCCCAAATAACAAGAATATCATTCCGAATTATAGAAGCCACATCGGAGACCATGGACCTATAACCAGTAGCTCCAATAATTAATTATTCATCGAACAGAATAAGTACATTAATTATTAATTCCGGGATTACACCACCATAAACCCGAAACTGAACTCTACCAATTATAGATGTATACTTACACTCAACCCATAGAGTGAATAAGCGTCCATTGATATAATCACTACATACGGATTAACCCTCCATAGACTGTCCACTCTGTGTGGGATGTCTCCATAAACCCGACACATAATATCTTATCCTTATTTACCATTAACCCCCTGATGATCAATTAGTGCACATATCTGACTAGTAGCTAATTAGTCAAATGTGAACTCCCTGGATCGATCGCTTTCTTAGGGCTAACAAATAAGGGGACTGTCTCTCTAATTCCCGCAGGAAGGAATGGATTCCATATCTGTGAAAATCAGAACTACTCACTCATCAGGAGACAGTACCAATAAGAAGTGACTTGGAACACATATTTAAGTGAACCGTAACTAACACATCAAACACTACCCCGAGACAAGCAGCACCCTGTGATCACCTCAGGATTAAGGTTGATCCATATATGATCATCTAATGATTTAATGAGATTCCTCGATTACGGAATTATATCGAGAAATACAGATTAAATCGGTCCAGTCCTACATGAATGCCATCATATATAAATGCCCCACGTAGGTACCCTCTACCGACAGTCCGGATAACACAATCACCCCTCAAGGTGTTCTGGGCGCATTATTGGTGTTTTAATCAAGAGACCCTAAACTCTGATTAAGTTCACCACGGACTAACAGTTTAAGTATATCTCCACTAACTCAATCCTCACGTGTAATCCATACACTGAGTTAAGTGGTTACATACAGATATACTTAGGTTTTACAGCAGTGTATACTATATAAGCACAAAGCAAATAAGATGAATAATAAAATCTGTCATTTATTAATTTAAAACAATTACAAAAATTTTCTTTCGGGCACTACATCTAACAATCTCCCACTTGCACGAATGACAAGTAATAATTGTTTTAGAGCACACCCATTAACTATTACAACAAGAACTACATCTCCCACTTGTTTCCGGTCAACTTATCATTTAACAGTAAAGAAATCTAAGAAGACATGATGCTGTAAAGTAAAATGACAGAAATTAAATTCAAGTTTATAAACTGCTAATAAATTTTAGGAACTATAAACTAAGTACTTATAGTCTATCCTACCGTTCCAAGGACTTAATCTCTCACCTCAGTGCCGCCTTAGGGTAGGTCAAAGAGGTTTCGATTAATATTGAAGATCAAATTGAGAATCGAACATCTCATTTGTGATCGTCAATCACCTTTCCTTTTTCAGCCAAGGTATTACCAAAATACTCTTTATGAGTGGTCCTACTATTTCAGATTTTTAGGTAGACCCCGAGTGTGCCGCCTTAGGGTCGGTCAGTGACTCGGAGAGTACCCAAAATCCTATCCTTCCGGAGACCAAGCCTTGAATTTTGATAGCGGTGAAGGCCTTCCTTAGGGGGCCGAAATCAAAGCCGGCACGAGGCGTCACCATTCTCTCACGATGCTTGAGTCAACAGTAGAGGCTGTGGGGTCGGCTGTCGCCTCTCCCGCTCCCACTCAATATTTTGAAAAAGTGGTGGGTTTACTGATCACATTTTTGGACTTGATGTTACATTAAGGAACAATAAATCTTAGGCTTGAATGTTGTCGGTTATGTGGGCTAGCCCGCCCGACCTATTTGTTGGAACATATGTGACCGTCGGACGGGTCAAGACCAGGGGAGCTCCGTTGAGCCGTAGTGGCTATTCGGATGGCTCAGCCTTGCCGGACCCCCGTGCAAACGCCACACGTGGAGGCTGAAGTCGATCGAGCCGTAGCTACTGTTGACCACCCAACCGTGGTTAAACCACTTTCGAACCATGTTTTCCCGTGATTATCCAATCCTTAAACATCAAACTTTCACGTAGACACTACGGAACAAAAACGTAATCTCGTCTAGGTGAATCCAAAACCACGAGGTTTTTGGATTTCACTCCTTATGCTTTCGCAGAGTGGGATTCACCGAGAATCCATCACCCAACCTCTACGATTGAAAAAAACCATGTTCCTCGGTTTTTACCCTAATTAGTTTCTATTTAATATCAAACATTTAATTAAAACTAATTGCGTGTTTTATACATGCCTAACTAATTCATCGAATTAATTTTTACATGTATGCATATGGAGTGGAATTCATGATATGATGCATGTCATGGCAATTTTCCGGTTCTACACATACAATCTAAACATGTATACTAGTGTGGAAAATAAACACCGAGATGGACCATTGGCACCCCCGTATCTAATCTATTAGAAAATAAATTAAAAAACCCTAATCTGTAGCTGTTCAAAATCTTCGACGACCGGCAAACCAAACGAACTCGGATCGCGACGAAAATTACAGATCTGTTCTTCACTCCTCGGGCTTCAAAATGGACGGTTGGATCGGAGCTTTGACTTGTCAATTTTCTCCAGTGAGCCGCCTAACTTGCTGCTGAATCTGACTCTTACAGCAGCGCATCAAAGACTTCCCGAGGCTGATCGGGAATCGAGATGAATCCCGATCGACCTCAAATTTTTATGCCAGGTCAAAATCTCCAATTTTATTAATCTGACCGGTCGGATTTGCGTTTCAACGGTCCAAACTCTCCCAGAAATTCGAGGAAGTCACAGGCAGGGTTTCTGTGAATCCTGCGTTTTTCTGTTACAGCAGCCTCTTCGCAGCCACGAATGGATATGGAGATGGACTCCGATCGAGCCCAAAATTTGTGGACTTGTTCATCATCCTCTAATCTTGATTCTGATCGGAGGGATCGTCGTTTCAAAGGCTCAACCGACGGGAAAAATGAAAAAACTAAACAGCTACTAAACAGATCTACTTTCAGGAAATTAAAATTGCAATAAAAAATAAATTACATAATTTCCTATACTCATATGAACGAATTTTCATCGTTTATATGAGTTTACAATAGATCTAACGGGTAAACAGTGCCAACCCCCAATCCATCTCTTCAACCATAACAATTAATCATTATCAATGCATAAAACAATAAATAAAATTTACCTACATGCAATTCCACTCCTTTAAATCGTTTAATTATGATTATGAGTATATAAATCGTGGAACCTGGCTCCGATACCACATGAAGGATGTAGGATCTTAGATCTAAACGAGTTAGATTTACGCGCAGCGGATGGATCACGACTTATATACCACAATACATAATTAAAGGACTTAAACTACTACAAGGGGGTTAAGATTATGTTACCAATATCAGGAAGAGAAGCCTTGATCTTCCGATGTGTTCTCCAAACGGCGGTTGGTGGACACCCTTCTACTAAAACCCTAGACAAGAAAAACAATTTTTTCTCTCCTTTTACAAGTGTGGTCGAATTTTTCATATGTATCAATACACTTGGAATAACTCTCCTTTTATAGGAGAGTAAATCCTTGGTCTCCAAGTATTAATTAATTAAATAAATAATTAATTAAACAAAATAAAAAGATATTTTCCTTAATGGCTAATTGTGACATGTATTGACCAATAGAAAATCAAATAACAAGCCATCCAACCAATCATATAACAAGAATATCTTTTATTTTCCATAATACAAGAAAATTAATTTTTGTGCTAAAAAATACTCAAAATTGGCGCCACACTTAGGGTTTCCAAGCCCACATAAAATGTCTTTTATGTGTATTATATTATTTAGCCCAACTAAATAATATCCATGCATATCAATTAATTAGCCCAGCCAATTAATTATCACTGAGGCCCAAATAACAAGAATATCATTCCGAATTATAGAAGCCACATCGGGGACCATGGACCTATAACCAGTAGCTCCAATAATTAATTATTCATTGAACATAATAAGTACATTAATTATTAATTCCGGGATTACGCCACCATAAACCCGAAACTGAACTCTACCAGTTATAGATGTATACTTACACTCAACCCATAGAGTGAATATGCGTCCATTGATATAATCACTACATATGGATTAACCCTCCATAGACTGTCCACTCTGTGTGGGATGTCTCCGTAAACCCGACACAGAATATCTTATCCTTATTTACCATTAACCCCCTGATGATCAATTAGTGCACATATCTGACTAGTAGCTAATTAGTCAAATGTGAACTCCCGGGATCGATCACTTTCTTAGGGCTAACAAATAAGGGGACTGTCTCTCTACTTCCCGCATGAAGGAATGGATTATATATCTGTGAAAATCAGAACTACTCACTCATCAGGAGACAGTGCCAATGAGAAGTGACTTGGAACACATATTTAAGTGAACAGTAACTAACACATCAAACACTACCCCGAGACAAGCAGCACCCTGTGATCACCTCAGGATTAAGGTTGATCCATATATGATCATCTAATGATTTAATGAGATTCCTTGATTACGGAATTTTATCGAGAAATACAGATTAAATCGGTCCAGTCCTATATGAATGCCATCATATATAAATGCCCCACGTAGTACCTTCTACTACCGATCCGGATATGACAATCACACCCTAAGGTGTTAGGGCGCATTATTGGTGTTTTAATCAAGAGACCCTAAACTCTGATTAAGTTCACCACGGACTAACAGTTTAAGTATATCTCCACTAACTCAATCCTCACGTGTAATCCATACACTGAGTTAAGTGGTTACATACAGATATACTTAGGGTTTACAGCAGTGTATACTATATAAGCACAAAGCAAATAAGATGAATAATAAAATATGTCATTTATTAATTTAAAACAATTACAAAAATTGTCTTTCGGGCACTACATCTAACACACATTGGAACGAGCCAAAGCGTTAGAGGGTTCGTTGTTGATGCTAACAAGACTGAGTTGGCCATCAATATTGGAAGAAGAATCAGAAGATACGAAAGATTGGAGGATGTTCTCAATCTGAGATTGGGAAGTATATCTTATACAAATGTTGTTAATTTCTGGAGAAACATTGTGATAAGAGATAATAGAGAAGCATTTACTACCACAGTAAATTGCCAAGAGATTGAAGTTTCCTCAAACCTGTTGAGGGAAGCATTTGGTTTTGGACCTGGAAATAATGCTCCAACCAATCCTGAATAAATGGGGCTGTCAAGATTGGATATTGTCGATAAAATAAAGACCAACAACACCATCAAATCATCACTGAGTATCAATGTGAAGTATATAAGGATGGAGTATAATCTGATGAGTAAGATTATAGCAAAGAACATCTTGGGATTCAGTGGAAGCCTTGATACACTGTCTGGACCCAAGATTGATCTAATGATCATCATCTGTAAAAGCATGAAGTTTGATTGGGCTGGTTTCTTTGTCCAATACATGAAGAATATGATAACAGAGGAAAGAGAAGGGACCAGAAAGTCCAAGACTTTGCCCTAGGGTTTGATGATTCAGGCTCTGCTGACTCATTTGAAGGTTGCTGATGTTGCACCTGAAAAACTAAACAAGTCTAAATATAAGAAGGAGTTCAGCTATCTCATCCCTAGATTGGATGATGATGAAGATGTAGATGATGAGGAAACATAGAGTGACAATGATGGAAATGATGATGCTGGTGGTGAGCAGGTTAAACAAGTTGCTAAATCTGCTGCACCTAAGAAGGCTGCTGAGAAGAGAAAGGCTGCTGACACCAGAAAGATTACTGAGTTGCTTAAGCCTAAGAAGACAAAGCAGAAATCAGTAGACCTGCGAGAATCACGAGGTTCCAGCTTGAAGCCGAGGTCACTGAACTCTTTGAAATCGCAAAGAAGAAATCTGCTGCTGAAATTTTAAAAGAGCAACAGAATGAAGATAGAAGAAAGAGGAAAGCTGGTGAGAGTGAAGCTGAACAACCTTCAAAGAAAATGAAATAAATTGTGAAGAAAAAGAAACATGGAAAAGGGAAAGAATTGAGAATTTTAGAAGATCAAAGTGAAGCAGAAGAAGAGGCTGTTGAGCCTAGTAATGATGCTGGTGTTGTTGTTCAGCAACACAGTGAAGAACCACAACAGACTGCTGTACCTAAGCCTGCTGTAGAAGTAGTTGAAATTGTTCCTGACCCTGTTGTGGATGCTACAAATCAGGGGGAAGAACACATGGTTGCTGACCCTACTGTTACACATACAAGTCAGGGGAACCAAGTGTGGAGCAATTGGAGGTGGTAGGTACAAATGTACAATCTCAGGTACCTACTGACATAGTTGCATCTGCAGAGGAAACATTGAATCTGCTTGTTGAGACCTTTGGAGGACAACAAGTTGAACAAACAGCACCTAAAAACCCTCAATGCCTTTTGAGAGGAAGGAGAAGAAAAGAAAAGAAGGATATGTTGATCCCAAACTTAAGCTGGTTGCTGATTACTTTCAATGAAAGTTTGGATATTATAAGCAACAAAAATCAGCTGCTGAGCCAATGACAGATTTTGAAGAATGGGCTTTTGAAAAGTTAGAAGTGGAAAATCTACTTGATTTGGTCAATACTTCCTTGCTAGAAATGAGGTTGATGGAACTCATTGAAGAAGAGAAGAAAGAATGAGGTATCATGTTTAAGACTCCTAGGGATGCACCAGATAGTGATGATTCATCATCATCTGATTCTGATGATGATCATCCTTCACATCAAGGAGAGGCCAGTGGAACTGCATTATCCACTAAACCAAGAATAAAACAATATACTAGTGCTGCCAAATCTGCTGAGGGCCAGCAAAATGATCAAATGGATGAAGATCTGGAAAATCTAACTATAGATGATTTGGAGGCTCTAATCAATGATGGAATAATCTTAGAGATAACAGGTTGGTTGGTACATCTGATACATTCTTGGTTGTGGAGTCTGATGTGAATCCTGATGATCAGCAGACTGAAGATTTGGATGAGGAGAAGGTTATTGAACACAGTGAGCCTGATATCAGTTCTGAAGATTCAGCTCAATATCAGGAGTGGATTGACACTCAGGACACCTTATCTAAATCTGCTGATACTCTACAAAACATTACTGATGCTAGAGGATCTTTAAAGGAAAATATGGCTATCTTTCCTTTTATTTCTGTGGAAGAAAGGGTCCTACTCACTGAGGAACAAACAGTGATTAGACAGAGATTGGACATGGTGATGGGTTTTGAAGGATCACCCATACTTCTTGAGGAGGTTCAGGCTGCTGAGGAACAAACAGCACCTGAACAAAGGTCGGAACTGGAGGTACAGGTTGCTGAGGATCAGACAGCACCTGGACAAAGGTTGGAACTTACAATGGGATTGGAGGAATCCCCTGTACTAGAGGCTACTGAAGGGAAGGATAGTCAACAGACTGTTGTTATAGATGAGGATGAACAGCTGCTGGAATATGACTCAATGATGAGGAGTTTCAAGTGCCTGAGGAAGAACTTGTTGCTGCTGAACCTCAACAGGCATATGTACCACTGTTTGAAGAAGAACATATCTTGGAACCTCAACCAGCACAAGATCCAAATTTAGAAGATATTTTTGGTGCTATGGTTGAAGAAAGTCCTGGCCCTGCTGGAAGGGATAGAAGTTGGGCCATGGTTGTCAACAGACAGAGGCCATAGTAAAATGTTGAAGAGCCTGTTTATGATGCTGCTGGACATATGGCTGAAGGTGTGGCTAGTGCTGTACCAGCACATGTTTTGGATGAGTTGAGGGTATTCAGACATGACATTACACAGTTAAGAACTCAACTTGACAGACAAGAGCAAAGATTTGAAGATTTGATGAACCTTGTGGAAAATAGAGGGTGGACTACTGAACCAGTTGCTTCCAATATCACATCCACTCAATTTGCTCTTGCTGACCTTACCAAAATGTGAGAGGCATAAAACAAGGAAATACACTCAAGGATCAGTTCTTGAAAGAACAGTTTGCCTCTATTCACAAGAAGCTTGACAACCTTGATGAAGCACTCAAACCTGCTGTGGCTGACCCTGCTGGTGCCACTCAACCTGCTGCTTTGGATCCTAAGATCACTGAAAGGATCAATCTGTTGGAGCAAACACTTTAAGGAAGGATTACAGCAGTTGACACAAGAACATAAATTATGAAAGGTCAACTGAATAATTTAGTGATCACACATGAGAGTGTTCATGGCCTGCTTTCCCGTTTTGTTGATGATGTCAATAAGGGGGAAGAGAGCCAGACAGCAGTAGCAAAAGAGGCTGTGAGGATTTTTGCTCAAAAAAAATGGGAGGCTGATACAAATGCATTCAGAGAACCTGCACCTGGCAGACTTCAGCTGACTGATGATCTCTTCAAAGAATACAAGAAGCAATACTACAATAAGAGGAGACCTTACCATGACAAGGGTTTCCATGAGGGGCTAAATTCCTTTTTGGGACTTAAGTTCTGGGAAGCTAGAGTTAAAGCTTTAAGAGCTTCTCACAGAGGTGGAAGAGGTGGAAGAGGTGGAAGAAGTCTACCTACTACATCTGCAAAAGAATCTTTGGAAGAGTTCAAGCAATGATACATGCGTCTAGGATTCAGAGTACACCAAATTAATATAACTCTACCTGAGGCATGGAAATGGTGGAAGGAAGTAAACCCCCATATTGATTTTTCCCTTATTGAAAATCAATGGATGAGAGATATGGTCAGAGACATAAGGGAATATCAAGAGCAACAAGAAAATGAGAGACAAGAAAGAGAAAGGAGGAACTAGATCAGCAGACTTTCACATTTCTTTATCTTTTGCTGTATCTAGTTTGTAATAATGTTGAACAAATATGATTATAATGAGAAATGACTGAATTTGTTCTTCTTTTTGTTTTTATCCTTTTTGCTTAATTTGCTGTAAGGAGGGTATTGGCATCATCACCAAAAATAGGGAAATTGTTGGACATATTTTAAGTTTTAGTGATGAGTGTCAGACTAGCTGTATAGAGCAAAGGCAAAAAGGTGTCTAGATTAAATGTCTAGGCTTATTAGAGTTTGATCTTTGTATAGCTTTGATTAAACAAGCATTGTAAAAGGTCAGCTGACTTTCATCAGCAGACATGTCTAGGTTAGTAAGGTACCTGAGTCAGTAGACTAGTTTAGGAACCTGCTGAAGACTGAAGGCTGAGGGCTCAAACTCAGTTATTGAAGGCTAAGGGATCAAACTTAGTATTTAAAGTCAAGGATATGGAATCAGAATTTAGGAAAGTCTGTGATGACCGAAACTGATTACATATACCTTGTGTACAAGGTCTAAGTTCCATAAGTTTAGTGATGATTGGAACTTAGTTATGTTCAAAATTGATGTAATCTAACTTCACAATTAAAAGTTAGATAAAAGACATTAATAAGTGTTTTATAAACACGAGAAAACTTGACAAATTGATGATAAGAATTTCAATGAGACTTACATACACAGAAACCTGCTGAATGCATATTTCGATTTAATCAAAGGTTACATTGGAAGATTACAAGGAAAAGGACATATAACAACTCTTGATTTTGTCAACAAATCAATGGTCAAGATTAAAAGAATGTTGGAAAGAAACAGAGGTTTATCCAATGGATACAAGTCAAAGGGTGGACAGTCTGAAAACTGTCACAAAAGTAAATCGGCAAGATTATCAGTACAATGTACATGGACATAATGCAGGTTAAGATGGGGACAAATGTGAAATGGCTATGTTTTGAATTTCAAACATAAGTCACATGGATTCTCACCTATAAATAGAGGACCCCTGATACAGAAACATGTGATGAAATTTTAAGAAGAAAAATAATCAGTCTTGAGCTATCAGATTCTCATCAAGAAATCACCCTGCTGATATTACTGAGCTTAAAGCTACTAACCTAGTAAATTCTTCAAGTGTAACCTGCTATCAAGCTACATCAAGTTCACACACTTGAAGACATCAAGCTGCTGATCATTTCATCCTGATCAAGCTGCTAAAAGTTGAATCACTTACTTGATTCAAACTTTCTTTTACAAGAAACCTCTTGACAGCAGAGAAGCACTTAGGTGTCAAGAATCGCCGTTTGTGGTGGAGTGGTGGTGAAGAGTAATCCTACCCTTCAAGGACTAGTGGAAGACTTTGGAGCAAACAATCCTACTGCTCCAAGTGTTCGGGTTTGTGAAGCCATAGTTATTGGTGAAAGATGACAACTTAGGGATTTTTGTAATCGCAACCTCAAAGATCTCTATTGAATTACCTCCAACATCACAAGAGAAGAGTGGGTGACGATTACACTACCTGGAACCACTATAAAATTGCCTACTTAATTTACTGCATTTACTTTACGCATTTAGTATATTAAGCACATCAACCCTCATCAAACTAGCAACCGAGTCACACACTTACACTCATGAGTATCTAATACTTGGTATCATATTTTAACAACAAGTAATAAGGCTTAATTTGAATATATTCATTTGCAACAAATTCAAGATAAAATCAACGATCGTGAGACTCATGAATGGTCGTGAGTGCTCTCGAACTTCTTTGAGTTTGGTAACTCCAAAAGTTTTAAGTGTTAAGTTTATTCACCCCCCCTCTAAACTTAACCAAAGCCTTTTCATGGGACCAACAGTTAAGGCCTTTCCCCAGTATAGACCGTTGGGTACTCTTCCAAAACAAAGTCTTTTCCCCGAGACCGGGCGTTTCTCATGTATGAATCAATATAAATCACGATTGCAAATTAACATCATTCAATTCGACCTACAAGTAATTTAACCTAACATTCTTGTACCAACGATAATCATCACAAATTCATAAAACATAGAAGAAAGAATCGACATGATTACCTAGAAACACAATATCACTCTTCTAGCTATTCCTCTGCAATGAATCACCAATCATACAACCAAGAATAGGCTAAAAAAAATTCTTAAATAATGGAGAAAATAAGAACTTTTATTGATAAACTTGCTACATAGTTTGCTGCTTTGAAAATCGTACATAGAATGCCGAAATATATCACATTTATACTAAATTAACCGACATAGGTCTTAAAAGGGTAAATATGGCAGTTTGGGGTTAATTCAGCTCGTTGAACCGACATATGCCCTCGGTTCCGCATCTGGGCTTTACGGACATGTCCAGACACGTCTGGGCACACAGGACACTTTCCTGAGCAATATTCTCTGTTCAGCATGCTGGGCTCTACCTAGGCTTGTCCAGGATGGATCCTGGACTTGTCTGGGGCAACCTGGACTGATCCTTGGACATGTCTAAGGCATCCTGGACTGGTTCTTGGGTTGTCCATCAGCTCAGCTTAGTTTTTATTCAGTTCAATCCTTGTCTTTATACATGTCTCAGCTCAAATCCATTTAGACTTAAATTAGTCCACCAATTATTCCTACAAAGAATCATAAAACGTGTAGTAATATAATTTGATACAGAAATAATATATAAATATGAAATAATCATAATAAAAGGCCATACGTAACTAATAATCACATTAAGCACATTTACGTATGTTTTATCGTGAATCAATAGGTCCAATTTCGGGGATAAATTGATATAGTAAATGTCATAAAGTTGATTTGCATCAATCGCATAACTCACATGGTTCTCAAAAACTTCAAGCCTTTGGACCTTCTCACGCGTACCCCAATCATTTCCCGGGTGCTTAATGGTTTTTTAGACATTAAAGGTAACAGCCTCATCACTCGCTCGTATAGTGATCTCCTCTTTCTGGACATCTAGTAGAGTCCTACCCGTCGTCAAGAAAGGTCTACCTAATAAAATAGGGGTTTGACTATCCTATTCCATGTATAATACTATGAAATCCACGGAAAGACAAGTTTTCCTACCTGAACTAGAACATCCTCAACAATTCCCATAGGGCGCCTAATTGACCTATCCTCCATCTGCATGGTCATATTTGTTCGCTTAAGCTCCCTACCCCCAAACTACTCATATATCCTCCTAGGCATCAGACTCACACTTGCACCTAAGTCACACATCACCTTAGGAAATAACATCCGGCCTATGGTGCAAGGAATGGAAAAAACTACCCGGATCTTTCAATTTAGGGGGCAACTTATTCAGGAACACCGCAATACACTCCTCATTTAAGAAAACAACTTTCTCCATTTTTGCTTTATTAGAAAAAATCCCTTTTAAGAATTTCACATAAGATGGCATGTGAACAAGTGCATCTAAAAGTCGGATATTTATCTATACTTTTCGTAAAATATCAAGAAACTTGTTTTGCTTTTTAGAAACGGTTGGCTTTGTAAGGCCACGAGGGGGGAAAGGTAATTTAGATAAATCAAAAGGTTTTTTCACAGAATCCATACATGAGTTGTTCGTACCTTCTCATGTCGTCTCTGACCGCTTCTCTGGTCCCGCACTCGACTTCTCCAAATCTTCCTCGATCTCCTCATCTTTTTGCACCTCGTCAATTTCTACCCAATCTTCATCCTCCTCTGTTGACTTCTCTATTGTTTCCTTCTTCTGAACCTTAGGGACCTCAACATCACTACCCACTACTTTCCCACTTCTTGTAAATATGGCATTCACTTGCCTAGGATTTTCAGTTATTTGCCCCATTCGTGGCTCCAATTTCCTCACCACAGATTGCAATTTCACATGGGCATTTTTCACCTCCTTTAATTCCTTGATTAACTCCCGGTTACTCTCCCTCAACTCCCGGTTACTCTCCTTAGACTCTTGGTTGTTTTCTTTAATGTCTTGGCTTATTTGTTCCAATAGACTGTCCGTGGATCTTTTTGGTTGCACGGATTCCGGAGGTGGTGGGGCTGACTGTGAGGGTGAGGCATATTGTAGATGTGCATTAGGATGCATATAAACCCCTTGTTGAGGTTTCCTCGAATTGACAAAAAAATTCTGTGGCTACGTTGCATATTGACTCTGTTGAGGCTGTGCAAATTGCGGTTGAGTAGTTTGCCCGGCCCCTTGATTTTTACCCCAAGCGAGATTGGGATTGTCCTGCCAATTCTAATAATTCTGCCCCATGTTCTGATTGGCTAAGAAGTTCACATCCATGGGTTGCCAATTTGATGTAAAACTCGGATCTATAGTTTTGTAAACCACGGGACTAACACAATGGATGCATATCCATAGGGTTCATGCCAAGAGGGTTCTCAAGAGATGGATCATTTAGCAATTGGATCGTGGTCTGCTGACTAACCTGTTTAATAGGGCAGTTTGTGGCCCAATGTTCACCACCACAAAAGGTACACTCTTTAAACTCTTTTGCCAAGCTAAAACATCACTCATTTGCTTCTTTAGTTCCTCCATTTTAGCTTGCATCTTTGTAAATTCTTCACTCGGCCCGACTTGGTCGACCGAGCCAATTGGCTTCCTCGAAGCTCTTCTCCCTGTTTTCCAATATCTGTTGCTTTCTGCAACCCTCTCTATAGTAGCCAATGCAATGTCAGGTTGCACACTCATCACATCTCCTCCACACACCGCATTCAAATTTGATTGATTTGTCTCGCATAAACCACCATAAAAGAGAGGTACTTGGTTCCATGCCTCTAATCCATGATGCGGGCACTTTCTCAACATAGCTGTAAATATATCCCAAGCTTCATGCATGCTCTCCATATCCAACTTTTCAAAGTTTGCAATATTCTCCTGCATATCTAACGTTATTGAGAGGGGCCAATATATCAATAAAAACTTTGCAGTCACTTGATCCTAAGCGTGTAAGGAATCGTGGGGGTAGTGACTCATACCAAGCTCTCACGGACTCCTTCAATGCAAACGGGAATAAAAGCATCCTAACCGCTTCCTTAGAAAATCCGTTAATCTTCACGGTCCGGCAAACTTGCATAAAGTGGTTCAAAAACAGATTCGGGTCTTCAGTTGACTTACCCTAAAACTGTGCATTGTCGTTCAGAAGATACCACGCATGCGTTTTAATTTCCAGATTATTTGCCAGAATAGGGGGCAAACGGATAGGGGTGTGCCCCTCACCTATAGTAGGTGCTACATATGCTCTTAAAATTCATCCCTGATTACCTCGATTTTGTACCATGGGTTGTGCAATTAGATTTGGTGCAGGGACAGGGGCGGCCGGTGGTGGATTCACATTCTGAACCTGATTCTGCATCATCATCTGCATCATCTGATCAGATCAAACCGTATTTGCCCAAATAGATTTCCTTGATTGTCGTCGTTCTGATTTTGCAGGCCTTGCTGTTGTTACCGGACTTGGTTTTGCCGACCTCTTTGATTTTGGACCATAGTTGGTCCCAGATTGATTGCCCTCTGATTAGATGTGGGCTCTCTATTTAGGCCTTAACTTTCCCGATCCTCGGGAATGAGCGTTGGGTCTATCTGCAACCCATCTTGAGTATCATCTCCAACAGTCAAATTCGTTAAATCTCCACCTCCCGAAGTCATTGCAACTTCTTTTGATTCAGAGTCTACTTCAATAACTGATTTAGATGATTTCCCAACTAACTTATTCTTCCTCACGCTGTTCTGATGTCTCGCAAATGCTTCAATTTCTGAAATCAAAGGAAGTAGTGGTTCCTTGGAACTTCGGGTCATACACTGCAATCACCAAAACAACACAAAAACAGTACAATAAAAACGACCTAATCCTAATTACTCAAATGATTTACTGATATTGACCGATTCTTCGGCAACGGCGCCAGAAAACTTGATGGCCAAATTATAGTAAACCAATTTTAACTGGCAGAGTAACGGGTCGGCTGTACTACAACGGCGAGCAAAGTCGTATCCCACGAGTATTCCGTCAAGTATCACAATCACGCTTGTATTTAGTTTAGGCTCACAAAAGGGTGAAATTAATTATAGCTAAAGAAAATAAAAATGATGACTTTAAAAAGCACGATAAAAGGAATAGTTAAACTATGGTCAAGAACACTACTCTTAACACCTTTACCGAATCATTAGGGACGAGTCTTAACTACTAACAACCAACCAAGAGCTTAAATGAATGTGTTGTGGGTGCAATCTCTAAAAAGCGGTCTCTGGCGCTAATACCACAACCTATTTACCCTATATTCGGTTCAACAGTCACTTCAACGAGATTTAATTGACATAATATGATTAAGAACTATGAACGCTCTGCACTCACCGAGTTCACGGCTTAGCTAGAATAACATTACCAAGGAACATGCTGCAAATAACTCGACTAGTTCGTGCATGGCAATCATAAAATTTTAGTACGCACACTCCCTCGCAGAATACATTTATAAAGTTCGTGTGTGGAATCATGAATTAGGTGATCAAATTTTAGGACTCAACAATTCAAAAGTTTTAAATTTTTTTTAGTCATACTCATCCCTAGATCATCGTTTAGGCATTAATTTTTTCATCGCATAATTTAGCTATAAGAAAATTTAGCTACTCATAGTGGAAATCAAAGCACAAAAATTCATGAATAAACTGATAATAAACATGAAAAAAAGATCAAATAAATTACCAATAGAAACCGTAGCAAATCGTCATTCGAATCATCGCTTCGTTGTGTTCCAATCGCAAAATAAAATAGAAATAAAGTGCTAATGTTTTTAAAGAAAACTTGCAGAAAAGGTAGCCTAGATCTATTTCTAAGGGCAAGAAACCGAAAACTAAAAATTGCAATGTGAAACTGTGTGTTAAAATTTGATTTAAGTGGCTCTTTTATCGATCAATAGCCGACCTCCCCCGTTTCTGGAAATTAACGTTAGGAAAAAAAAAAAAAAGGAAAAAGCTACGGTCACAAAAATAAATTCCCGAAAGGCTACAGAATTTTGATCTTGTCCGTTCAAATTTTTTTTTTGTCGTTTTGTATTTATCATATTTTATAAATAATGCAAGGCCCAAATCATTTTTCTGTATTGTTTTTGTGATTACTGAATGTATCCTTGTTGAAAAAAAATACGTTCTTAAGACTTTGACTTTTGTCATAATTACCTATTGGTGGAGGAGGAGGCGTGGACCCCACATGGACCAAGCTCACTCCTTCATTGCCGAGCGAAAAGAAGTTGGAATAAATTGATAGGTGCAGGCCGGAGATTACAGGCATGCGCTTGATATTTTTCCCACACAACGTCCACTACTTTATTTTACCAGAGTATTCATTAACTTTTTTACATAACATACTACACAACACAATCAATATTATTTATTTTATGAGGACTCATTACAATAAATTTAACATCATTTTAATCCATAGCACTACAACATGTAGTGGAAAGTGCAGAGTGCCCATACAATTTTCCTAAATATATATAAACTTTTGATAAATAAATAAAAATAAATCTTGAACTTCATTTTCATGTCATTTTTGCATCTAAACTCCGTTTTAGTTTATTCTCGTCATGTTGCACTCCTTGTCACACCCTCTATTACGTTATATCCGTAACAAAATAAACCACATACCCAAACGTGACAGATGCCAATAAAACACAAACAAATCACCCAAAGATATCGAAATTTTCGACGTAAACGATTTTCGTCTCGTAATTCGAACAATGGTGAAAAATGCCTATAAAAAGCACTTAACTACTCCAAAATCAAATCGAATAGGATACAAATGGGGAGTAAAATACACATGAAATGATAGTAAAGCTGACTCTTATCATGGACCAATTGGTGAAAACGGGCTTGGTGTTTGAAACATTTATGACGTTCTGAAAGCTTTCTCCTTGAAACTTTGCAGTAAAATCGGTATATTGGGTAAAAATTTGGTGATTATCTGAGATTGGAAAAGTTATTCCCAGGAGACAATAGTAGTGGCTGGGGCGGATGCATCCTTTGGAGTGAGGGGGAGCACTCGCCCCCCTTTGATTGAGGAGGAAAACACTATTATGTATGTTAGGATATTTTTTTGCCTCCCTTAAAATTTATATTCGCCTCCGACATTTATAATAATCGGATAATTTGATGTAAAAATACATAGTTATTAACAAGTTATACATTTAAACTAATATGAATATGTTTTGAATGTTTGTTTCCCAAAAAAAAAGCATTGTCTGTAGTGTTTCAAAACATTCAGTGATAGAAATAGAAGTGTTAATGTGTTCAGATCGTGTGATATATAGTTTTTTTTTTATAGCAAAATTCATTGGATTTTTTTTATTGAAGATATAAATATTTTGTTTATATATTATAATTAAATTATGGAAAAAAATAATAAATACGACAGATAAATAAAAACAAAACAAATCCTGAAAAAAAGTGTCCGTTAAAAAAAAAAGTATATTTAATGTGACGTTGTCAACTTTTTCAAAAAATTATATTCACAACATGTCAATATTAAAGCTAGGTGGGTTTTAAAGACTTCTCCATTTTTACTATTGACACATATTTTTTGATTTTTTTTATGAATAGAACGTTAGTGGCACTGATTTTAATATGGAACACTATTGCTATTCAAAAACGAAAGTCGGTGGACTAACGTTTCTAAATTATGACAATTTTATAACGTAAACATCGGTGTCACTGACTTTCGTTTTTGAACACCAACGTCAATATCAACATCAATGCCACTGACATTCCTTCATAAAAAATTAGTAATGCCGGAAATAATATGGTATCATTATAAGAATAGAGTGACTTTCTAATTCGCTAAAGCGTAATGCTAGGGCCGTCCCGGGCAGCTGAGCCTACAAGCCCGCCTGCGCCCTACCAAAATTGGAATTTTAGTACTGTTTTAAATGTATTAAAGTGTATTTTAGGTTAATTTTATTTTTAACTCAAGCTAAAAAACCGGTAAGACCCAAATTTGTAATTAATTCAGTGAAAGAAAATCTAATCAAATTTAGTTAAATTTTTATAACGTTAATCAACATAAGATCATCAAAATAATTGTGATATATTATTTTTTTTTATATATAGTAAGTAATTAATTTTTTTTTTTTTGGCGTAGGCTCCGATTCTGAGAGAATACCTCGTAATGCATATGCTCTAAAAAAAAATACACGGACGTTTTACCATATTTATTATTATTATTTTGTATGGGGCCATATTTATTATTAACACCTAGAAACGCAAATGCACCTCTCATCATCATCATAAAAATAAAATAAAAAAATACACGCACATGTGGGGTGGTTCTTGTGTGGTGTCTTCACACGGTGTGGAGACACGTGTAGAGACACACACACCACACAGTTTCATTCTATCTTTAAACTATGTGGTTCTGATCGTTTCATCCATCAATTCACCTCAAAATCCCTCTCCACACAAGTATTTTCCGCTGATAATGTTGTATGAATCTTACGAACGGGTAATTGGGTAACTCTAATTAGGACAATCATACAAGAACAAAGATATTTGGGTATAATTTGGACTGAACTCTCAAGAGAGCTGCCTACGTATCCAATTTAAGTAATAAACTGGAATCAAGTCCCCCTCGTAGTTCAGGGTGTTCCTTATATAGCTGTAGATCGTGATTGTCTTCCTGGCGTGATGGGAAGTTATCACCGGTTATCTCTGTATGTTGCTGATCGTGGGGGTCCACCCACGTTTATAAGTAGTTGAACCACTGTTGACTCGGTCTTCGTTGCACTCAGCCGAGCATTCTGTCTAGAAACACTTCTGCGCAGCCGAACGCTCTGTCTAGAGATATACTTCTGCGCAGCGCATGATGGAGCCCTGCTCCTCTGATTATTCTGGTCAGCACTTGTAGTCCTGTCCTGCCAATCCATTATCTTGACTGGCTAACTTTGGGCCTGGCCCAACCATGGGTAGGCCGGCCCACTGGGCCCACTTATCATCATAAGTCCCCCCAGACTAGGGTGGACTGCTTAACAGCCGCCGTAGTCTGAAACGTTTTATCCCTGTCATTATTATCTCGTGAAATGAGGCCAGGTCGCGTTCGGTTATTTTCATAACTGTTAATTGAGCCATTGCGTCGTATCCACTTCTTGTCATATAATCGCCCCTTTTGTCAAACGCTACTTTATATTAGACCTTATATCAGACCTTTGGAATAACGTCTCAGCAGTTACAAGTAAGTCCTTTTTGTTTGTTCTTTTATTTCATTTTGAATCTTCATTCCGTTCATGTCTTTGAGGGCAAATACTGCCTCTAGCGATTCTATTGAAAAATTGTTTGAATCTCCAGAAAAAATTTCTAAGGCCATAGAGAGTGAGGAAGTGAATTCCTCTAACCCTGTTTTTTGTCCTGAGACTGTAAGAATTCTCGATCATCCATCTTCTTCTATTGATTTAAGAAATACCTCCACTTTTGGAGATAACCCACTGTGTCTTTTGCCTTCTCACCTTTTGCCTCCTGGGATTTTCACCCCCACTTCAATTGTTCATCAGTGCCCAGAAGACCATACTGCCTTCTTAAATACATTGAAGAGAGAAATCAATCGATTCGATAAAACTAAGGCTATAATGGCCTGCCATGGCGTCTCGAGCAAAATGACCAAAACAGAAATGGCCAGTCTATTGAAAACTTACAAGATTCAGACTGAGCCCTTTGCAGTTCTTCTTCCTAAATCCACGGAGTATGCTTATAACCCCCCAGCAGGTTTCTGTACCGTATATGCTGATCAGCTCCATAGTGGGTTAAGGTTTCCTCTTTCCCCTGGATATATTGAGGTAATGAAATACTATAAACTAGGAGTTGGTCAGATACATCCAAACAGTGTTAAATTTCTGGTAGGTTTCATGATCTGGCATCGTCTGAACACCACTCCCTTTTCTGTAAAGTTTTTTAGGAACTTCTATCAATGTAAATTGACACAGGGTAGTGGAGGATGGTATCACTTTTATCGTAGATCCGGTAAGTTGGCCCATATTATTCCTCTGTCCAGCAAAGATAAGACCAAGAAGAAATGGTCAGAGCGTTTCTTCTTTGTAAAGCACAATACTGGGGTGGATCTTGGTCGTTGGAATTCATCCTCTATGAAGGACAAACTGGAAGACCATATAGATGCAACTTTGGTTAAATATCTTTCCAGCAATAACATCACATTGACTTTGAATACTATTAGTTCCGCACTGGTGGATGCTACCTAGCTTCTCACTGCAGGGCTTATTGGTTATGTAGAGTTTACCAAGAAACAATACCGAAAACGTATGTTCGCTTTACTTCTGCTTTTGATTTATGAACGTAATTTGAATATTTTCTTTTTTGCAGTGGCCAATGTTGATGATTTGATAAACATTGATGTTGACGAGGAGGAGGAAACAGAACATGGGCCAAAAGATTCTGAACAGACTTTGTCTGTTATCCTTGAAGGTGGTGAGGCTTCTGGCCAGCAAGATGTTTTGGAGACAGGTCTTAACTCTGGTAACGCTGCTCAGGAGACCATCTCTACGACAATTTCCTCTGATCAGAATATTCTGACCACAGTTAATCCTGTGGATCTGACCGTTGAGGAAGATCTTCCCGGCGTCCAATCCACTGGCTTAAATGCAGCGCCTCTCAGGACTGTTTCTCAACGACAGAAGAAGAGGCACAGATCCACCTCCTCTGGGAGTTCTGCCAGTGGTTCTTCCTTCAATTTTGAAGATATGTCTGCTGACGACTTTGCTGACTCTGTAAGTGGTTTTTTGAAAACTTTCATTTGCCTTTTAATTTTTATTTTCTAAGACTTTCTTTTTTGGCAGTGCTACCGCCTGGGCAAAGCATTGCATAAGAAGACTGCCAGCATGGCTGGGGACATCACTGCCCTGCAACAAAAAGTTGTTCATTTGGACGAGGCCAATGCTAAGGTAGCCAGTTTGGAAGAATCCAACCTTGCTGCTCGTCTGGAGATCGAGAAGTTGAAATCTAACCTTGCCAAAGCCGAGGGTTTGATATTCACCCAGGAGGAGCAATTAAAACTCAGAGATGAGCAGCTGAGGCAGATGAAGGAAGAGAACCAGCAGCACCTAGCTATGGCAAAGAAGATGAAAGCTGATTTTGATGAATCTGTGAGGCAGATGGAGGAGGCTCCTGCGCAGAATGTTGTGTAGAAAGTTGTTGCAGGGTATAAGTCTTCTCCTCAAACTTATGAGGAAATTCAGATCATTCTAGCTCCGGCGCTGCGCAGAGGATACACACTTGGTGTCGATGAGGCCAAACCTGCTGACTTGGTGATTAGCACTCTGCCTAATCACAGGTTGTACGATAAAAAAGCGGGTGAAATCTTCACGAAACGCTATGACGAATATAAGAGTGGAGAAGACATAATTAGCAAGTATGCTAAAAAGAAATCTGCTCAGCCATCGGAGAAGTCTGCTCAGCCCTCAGAGAAATCTGCTCAGCCTTCAGCTCCCCCTGCCCCTTAATTTATATATTTTCCTGAAACTTTGAATTTTGTTGCCCTGTGCGGCTTTTGATGTAATAACTCTATCTCTTATTTGTGTTGACGATACTTTGATGATTGAAAACTTTTAGGTACCTTTTAATATATAGAATTTGTCACCTCTGGGTTCAGCTCCGCTTTATCTCTTGTTGCTCTGCAAAGAAGTTAGGATTTTTTAATCCTTAGCTTCTTAATTTTTATCTTCTGCACAGAGTTTACTGAATGTATAAATTATTGTTTTCTGCACAGCTTATTCTTGCTCTGCAAGTTCAATTTTTGCATTCTTAAGTGTGTGTGTGCTCTGCACAGGATTTTCTTGCGTGCATCTTTATTGCTTGTATGTTTCACCTTTAACTCAGAATGCCCATGCACTGCAAGTTTTGCGTTCATATACTTTGATAATGTGCTCTGCACAGAATTTTCTTGCGCTGCAAGTTTAACAATTGTGTTTCTTATGTGGGTCCTCTGCCCAGAATGCCCTCGCACTGCGAGTTTGGCATTTTTATATTTTTAACTATGTGCTCTGCACTGAATTTTCTTGCGCTGCAAGTTTAACTCTTTGTGTTTTTATGAGGGTCCTCTGCCCAGAATTATTTTGTGCCGCAGGTTTACTGATATATAAAACACCTGGTCTTTAACTCCTTGTCAAGCACAAATTAGAATATTCACATGGCAGTAAGATATTTGGGAGATGGTCTACCCAATGAGACCCCTCTTGTTCCAATCTTTTCTTCAGTCCTTGCTTTATCTGCCTATTTGTCTGCTCGACTTGCCCATTGTCTTGGGGATAGGCCAGTGATGTAAAGTGTTGGGAGATTCCTAGGTTGGTGCACCAAGTCTGCACTCCTTGATCTTCAAATTGTGTGCCATTATCAGAAATGAGAACTTTAGGGATCCCATACCTGCATAGAATATTTCTCCATAGGAACTTCTGTATTTGGTTGGCTGTGATGGTGGTTAAGGGTTCAGCTTCCACCCACTTAGTGAAATAATCCACTGCCACTACTAAAAACTTGAAATTTCCCGGTGCTCGGGGTAATGGACCCACTAAGTCTACTCCCCATTGATCAAAAGGCCATGGGGATACGATTGGTATCATCTCCTGTACAGGATTATGTGATAAATTACTATGCACCTGGCATGTCCGGCAAGTTCTAACCAGATTCTCTGCGTCATCTTGCATTTCTGGCCAGTAATAACCGTAAAGCCTACATTTCCTGGCCAGAGCTCTTACTCCCAAGTGATTTCCACAAATTCCGAGATGGATTTCCCTTAACACATAATTTCCCTCATTTGGAGTAACGCATCTCAACCAAGGTGCTGCATAAGATTTTCTATACAGAACATCGTTGAACAGAGCATACCTGGCTGAGAGCCTTATCAATCTTCTGGCATGTACTTTGTTTTCAGGAAGCCTTCAATCTCTTTGATATATTACAATCGGATCCATCCAAGTTTCTGCCTGTGTGATTGGTTGTACTTCAATCTCATCACAACTCTTCTGCTTTACCTGCTCAACTAATACCTTTTTGTTGGACAAGAAATTTGATCCTAGTTTCGATAGAGCATCTACTCTGGTGTTCTGAGCCCGAGTTATCTGCTCTACTTCCACCATTAAGAAGTTCTGCAATTTCCTTTGTGCCACTGCAAGGTATTTTTTCATGGGACCTTCATTTGCTTCATATTCTCCCTTGATATGATTTGTCACAAGCTGTGAGTCCGTATAGACTTTCAGGTTTTGCACTCCTAACTTCTGTGCTAGATTTAATCCAGTTATCAGAGCTTCATATTCTGCCTCATTGTTAGTGGCTTGAAAGTCAAAATGAAGTGCATATGGGGAATTCTTCACCTTTTGGGCTAATAAGTAGAGTCCTGCTCCTCGCTCCTTCTTTGTTGGAAGCTCCATCCACATAAAGTCGCCCTTTGCTCACTTCGTTCTTCTCACTTTGTTCTGCTCAGCCTTTTGCTCTATAGCCAAGGCTTTTTCTTCTGCCAGCAAATCAGCTAATGCTTGGGCTTTAATTGCTGTTCTTGGCTTGTATTCGATATCAAATCCTGCCAATTCAACTACCCACTTTGCTAGTCTTCCATACTTGTCTGGTTTTTCCAAAATTTGCTTCAAAGGTTGGTTTGTTAACACAATCACTGGATGACTTTGGAAGTATGGTCTTAATTTCCTTGTGGCATGTACTAGGGCTAAGACCAATTTCTCCACCTCAGAATATCTAATCTCAGGCCCTTGTAAGGCTTTGCTTACAAAATATACTGGCCTTTGTATCATGCCATGTTGCTTTACCAACACAGCACTTACTGCTTCATTGCAAAAGGACAAGTAAAGGAACAGTATCTCACCTTCCTGTGGAGGAGTTAGAGTTGGCAAGTGACTGATATGATCTTTTAATTCTGAAAAGCCTGCTTACATTCTTCATTCCACTCAAAAGGATCGACCTTCCTAAGAATTTTGAAGAATGGCAATGATTTCTCACTGAGATTTAGACAAGAATCGGTTTAAGCGCCGCTAACCTTCCTGTTAAACGCATTGAACTTCTTTAATATTCTTGGGTTCGAGCATGGTCTTCAAAGCTTCCAATTTATCGAGATTGGCCCCGATACCTTCTTTTTAGATATCATATAACCCAGAAATTTGCCTCGATCTTACTCCAAAAGTGCACTTTTTTGGATTCAACTTCATTCCTGCTTTGTCTTAAAACCTGACAAACCTCTGCTACATCTTTCAAATATTGATCAAGAGTCCTGCTCTTGATCAGTAAGTCATCCACATATACTTCCATTGATTTGCCAATCTGCTGTTTGAAAATGGTATTGACTGCCCTTTGGTAGGTAGCCCCTGCATTCTTTAATCCGAAAGGCATAGACAATAGTAGTAGGAACCAAATTCAGTAATAAAAGTGGTTTTTACAGCATCTACAGGGTCCATCATAATCTGATGGTATCCCTTATAAGCATCTAAGAAAGCGAAAATCTCATAACCAACTGTAGAGTCTACTAGCCTGTCAATTCTAGGGGAAGTATAACTATCTTTAGGACAAGCTTTGTTTAAATCTGTGAAGTCCACACACATTCTCCAACTGCCATCTGGTTTCTTGACTAACACTGGGTTTGCTAGCCATTCTGGGTAGATAACTTCTTTAATCATGTTGGCCTGGAACAATTTTTCCACTTCTTGCTGGACAGCATGTATCCTTTCTAGGGCAAAAGATCTCTTCTTTTGTTTCACTGGTTTCCTGGTAGGGTCGATGTTGAGCTTATGGACCGCCAACTCTGTTGACAATCCAGGCATATCACTTGCCTTCCATGCAAACACATCTTGATAATCTTTCAAGGTGCTGATCAGCATCTGCTTCTGTTCATCCGGTATCCAAGATCCTATACTGACTGTGGATTCAGGGTCCAGTTCGTTTAGCATTATTGATTCCACAGGATCGTTGGACTGCCAACTTTTTTCTTCATCCGGAACCAGGTCTTCCATCGTCACCTGCTGCACCTTCATTTTTCCACTGATCGTGGCTGTGTAGCAGTTCTTAGCAGCATCTACATCCCCTTTAACAGTAGCTTCTCCATCAAAAGTCGGGAATTTCATGTTGTTGTGTGCTGGCGATACCACTGCCCTTAGGTCGATCATCGCTGGTCTTCCCAGAATCATATTATATGCAGATGGAGCTTTTACTACCACATAATTTACCACCAGAGTCCTGCTCTGTTGTCCTTTGCCAAAAGTCGTCAGTAACTTTAACATCCCCACAGGGTGTATGGGTGACCCAGTAAATCCGAAAAGAGGAGTCGATACAGGATTCAACTCCGAGTCAGCTAGCTTCATTGCTTGGAACGCACTATAATAAAGTACGTTTACTGCGCTGCTGGTGTCTACGCAGATCCTTCTGACCAGATTTTTCTGAATAACCGTTTCTATTACCAGTCCTTCGTTGCTCACGACGGCTGGTAGGGCATCCCTGGGACCGTACTGAACGGTTCCCATAACTTTCTGCTTTTTTGCTTCCTTGTCTATTTCTGCACTGCCCCTTGTAACTTCCTGAGCAGCCTTGCTACCTTCTCTAGGTCCACCCACAATTGTGTTCACAGTGTTAATTGGGGCGTTTTCTTCTATGCCCATCTCGCCTGCGATATACGGATCTCTCGTGTCTCCTCCGGTTGTACTGTCATGGTCATTATTTTGTTTTTTGAATTCTCTCCGTCCTCTAGGATTATCTCCTCAAGCTCAATCGATGCACTCATCGATCTTTCCTTCCGTTGTTGCTGCGTCGATATCTCTAATCAGATCCCTGCATTGTTCAGAGTCATGTCCGATATCTTTATGGTACTTGCACCACCTGGTGTGGTCTCTCTTCTCCCTTGGACCCCTCAGCGGAGGAGGAGTCTTAGCAATTCCTTTCTTCTACATAATCGCCAAAGACTTGGTCACGAGATCTGCTCGTGAGGAATAAGGTCTCTGTCCCCGCAAAGCACCTTTCTTCCCAATCTTTCGAGAGATAGGAGCAGCTTACCCTATCCCAAATGTGATTTTCTTTTCTTGTCCGTTCTTATCCTCGCCTTCTTTCCTTTTAGCATCCCTACTGATTCCTCCTCTTCGCCTCTGTTAGCCTCTTCTCTTGACAATGTCTCAGATGCTATTTCCAGACATTCTTCCATTGTGCTCGGATCTTTGCCGCTCGACTTCGCATGTAACCGCCCTTCTTCTAAGTCCTGCGCATGAAGAATGCTACTAAGAACTTATCATCCAGATCGCTATATCGATGATTCTCCATTGAATCTCTTGATAAATCAGAAACATCGTTTCATCACTTTTTTGCCTAATCACAAAAAATAAGTCCGTTTTCTCTAGAAAGGTCTTGTGCGATGAATGCATGCATGAACTTTCTAGTCAGAGTGGGGAAATCCGGTATAGATCTGGGGTTCAACTTGTTGAACCAATCTCTTGCTTTTCCTGTTAGTAGAGTTGCAAATGCCCTACATTTCATCTCTTCTGGAGCGTTATACAAATTCATATGCTGAATGTACTGGTGCATATGGTCATACGGATCTTTAGTTCCATCATATGCCTGGATTTTTGGGATCTTAAACCCGGGAGGACAGGGAAATGCATCAATGTCCTCAGTAAAGGGAGATACCAGCCTAAATTCATCTTGCTTAGGCTTATGTATCACGTCTAACTCTGCTCTGGCGTTATCACCACCTGGGTGAGTAACCACCACCTGTATGCTAGACTCTGCTTCCTGCTTTTCTTTCTTAGCAGCTTGAAGTGGAGTATGTGCTTCGGAAACATCATTATCTTGATTTCTTGCTTTCAAGACTGCTTCGAATATGGCTTTTATCTCTTCACCTTTTCTAGATTTGCCAGTTTTCTACCAACATATGTTTAACAAATGTCTGGATTACTTGTCTGTCCTTCTTCCATAACTTTTTTTCCGGTCTCTTGGTCATTTCGACCTGGACTATATTATCTCCGGTTTGATTTTTTTCTTTCTCTTGTTGATTTTGTTGCTTCTTCGAATTTCCTTGATTTCGTGCCATTTTTTCTGTATTAATCACTCACTAACTAGAATTTGCCCTCCTTCTAGCGCCAAATGATGTTGTATGAATCTTACGAACGGGTAATTGGGTAACTCTAATTACGACAATCGTACAAGAACAAAGATATTTGGGTATAATTTGGACTGAACTCTCAAGAGAGCTGCCTACGTATTCAATTTAAGTAATAAACTGGAATCAAGTCCCCCTCGTAGTTCAGGGTGTTCCTTATACAGCTGTTGATCGTGATTGTCTTCCTGGCGTGATGGGAAGTTATCACCGGTTATCTCTCAGATGTTGTTGATCGTGGGGTCCACCCACGCTTATAAGTAGTTGAACATGGCTGATTGACTCGGTCTTCGTTGCACTCACCGAGCATTCTGTTTAGAAACACTTCGCGCACCTCAACGCTCGTGTGAGATATACTTCACAAGCGCATGATGGAGCCTCCTCGCTTCTTCGATTATTCTCGTCAAGACTTGTAGTCCTGTCCTGCCAATCCATTATCTTGACTGGCTAACTTTGGGCCTGACCCAACCATGGGTAGGCCGGCCCACTGGGCCCACCTATCATCATAAGTCCCCTGCACTAGGGTGGGTCGCTTAATACCGCCGTGAGTCTCAAACGCTTTTATCCTCTGTCACCGATGTGTACCGTGAGAACAATTATGACGGAGATTATAGAGTTATACCAGGTGGATGGTTGTTATAGATCCACCTCACACTTACACACATATGCTTATGAAAATAGATAGTGTTAGTTTCATCGCATCCATTTATTTGATATAACACTTCTAAGCACTGATGTACCATAATTTTTTCTCATGCAATGCCCAAAAATTTATCAACTAAACTTCTTAAAAAAAATATTTATCAACTAAATTGTCCCACCCTCATGATGTAGATCTAACATAATCAACGATGCAGATGACCGTTGTGGGACATGTTGAAAGAGCTCTTGAACAGACTTACCCTAGAGTAAGAGTCAGACTCTGCAGGCACGACCCGGACCGAACTTTGGATTAATCGGATCAGTAGGTTCTGGATCCGGAAAAAAAAATAAAAAAAATCAACAAATACAAAGGCTTAGGCCTTAGTGTATGACCATGAATTCATATTGTCTCGTCGTCGTCGGATTCTGAATTGAAGTCCTTAAAGCTCTGGTGTGTAATTTCATCCAAAAGACACACCATTTCCTTTGAAAGATGGCTCATCCCATCACCAACCTTACCTTGCCGGAAAAATAGATTATTCCGAATAGGGTTAGAAATCCCCGCCGACAAATGCATTCCGGTTTTGTTAACCTCCAGACCACTCAAATTCTCAAAACTGCAGAAATCAACCACTTTCTTCACAATGCCATCTTTTTCCTCCTCCAATGAAAAACCACGGCCTAAGAAACTCGCCAATCTACGTACATGGAAGTAAGGCTCTTTCTTCAGATCTTCATATGTTATTAACATTACTTTATCAGGGAACTCCAAACTAGCTTTCCAGTAACCTTTAACATGATCCCAGTACGGCCCGTAAGGCGAAGACCCTCTGGAAAACTGTTCAAATGCCCCTTTTAGAGAAATTGGTGGTAGCTCCTTTGGCCTAAGCTTGTTCATGAAATGCCAACATGAAACTAGCGCGTCCTTCGGGTCACGAAGGACGTAAACAATCCTACAGCCTGATTTCATTAATGTGTTTGGTAGGGATGAACAAGGAATGTGTGTATTCATGAGAGAGGAAAAGGTAGGCCTTGGATTTGTGGGATTCATACAAGCATAAGTCTCAAGGTAAGGTACTAATTCATGGGGATTAGCTTTAAGTAAAGGATTATTCGAGAAATTATCATCGTCGAGGATTAGGGTTCGGTTTAAAACAGTGAAAAGAAGAGCCTTGAGCCAGGTTGTACCTGATTTTGGGTAACTTGCCAATAGGATATCAGTTGGGAGTGAATGAAAATGGTGCTGGAGAATTAGGAGACCTTTGAGAACTGCCGTCGAGTACCAAAACCCCTGGTAGTAGTGAATGTGCTCACTTAACCACCCTCTTTCCTTGGCAACACACAGATCAAGTCCGAATATTTTTGTTGGTTGCATTATTATTGTCGTCTTCATCGTCTTCATGAGCAAGAAGGGTAATAATTGGGAGGAGCCTTGGTTGTTGAATAGAGGGGTAGCCATGAAATTAAAGATGAAGGGAGGAAAGCTTTGTTGTAAGACAATAAATATTATTTTGTGTGGAACAATAAATATTATTATATAGTCGTATATATATTGGTCTAAGATTCCCATATCTCATATTTTATTGTCTTTTATCTGCCTTTGGCAGGAGGACCACAAAAATAAAGACTAAGTTGGATCTCAATGTAAAAAGCAGGATACGGACCTCTTTTTCCCTTTTCAGGAACGAAAATGTTTGTTGTTGCACGATCTGTCGGAAAGTTATCGTGTGGTAAGAGAATTTGAAGTGAATCATCGGGTTAAAACGATCATAACAACACAGCTTTAAATATAAAATGAAAGATATATGGTGTCTTGCATGGTGTCTTCACATCGTGTGGAGACACGACACAATAACCTCCCGATCAGTTGTAGGTGTGTTTGTGTGTGTTTATTTAGCATGAAGATTCCAAATTCAAAAATTTTGAAAACAAAACAAGACAGATTCTACCTCTAAGACCATAAAAAAAATCTATCAGATCATTTATTTTATTATTTTTCTTTTATTTATCTACACCACCTAATTACTAATAAAGACAACATTTTTTTAAAAATAATATACACTTTAGTCATTTAATTTTATAAAATTAAAAAACAACCATCTTTTACCGTTATTACTTAATAACTACCCACCTTTAACACAACTTAACCATTATTAATAAATCTTACCATCCTATTTCTTTGCAAATTCCCTCATTTTTTTCATTTAAAAAATCATCCAAAGTTTACATCTCGCCGGCGGGGAATATTGAAGGAGAACATCTCGCGGAATAAAGCAAAGGGGCACAGGAATATTGAAGGAAACAAGAACCAATCGTTGAACCAAAACATGTAAGTGATGAATCTATATCGCTTATTCTTCATTTCGCTTTTTATTTCGGTTGAATATGTATGGCTATCGATGTTTTTACGTTTTTTTTCCGGCGAGTTTGACTGGGTTTGAAGGAGATGGGAAACGCATGTAACGTCAGTACGTTGATGTTTCAACGTCAGTAGTTCTGGCGTTCGATGTTCTGGCTGAATTTCCCGCCTATCTTTAGACGTCTGTTTTCTTGGACGCCATATAGTAATCCCAACATCATGATAATTGAGTTTGCAAGAGTAGAACTAATAGTGTGTCTGAAGTTAAAACGCCGACTTATTGTCGCTTGTTTTACTATTTAACATTAGTTTAGTTGACGCTCGATCTTTTTCACAAATTTGTTCCCAAGTATGCTTCTTGTTTTTGAATGGTATGTCTTGTTTTTGTTTAGGGAATCATGGTTAGGACGAGATCTATGATAACACTCTAAATGCACCATTAAATTAACCTTTATTTACCCTGAAGATAAGCCCGTTATTGTAAAGGAATATATGTTAAACACTGAGTTCATGATTCTAAGTTCATGATTCTGCATCAACGTTGTTATCCCGAAGATTTGGTACTGTTTTGCCTTGTTTTATGTATCTTTCAGGATGAAGCAAATCTGGAGCACTTAAGGACGGATCTAGAAAAGGGAAAGAGCATTGGGCCAAGAGAATGAAGTCCAAGAAGAGATCTGCCAGAGAAAAAGAGGAAAAGTGAGCCCGGTTTACCGTGGGCTAGGCCAGATAAACCGAGGGTCTTGGGGAACACAAAACTGAATCTGCCACATCTACTAGGTCGGTTAGGGTTTATTTGAGTCATAAGTCGGCCAATGTATCTATATAAGGCCGCAAAAATTGATTATTACATAGGTCTCAATTATGTTGCAAAATTATTATTATTTCATTATACAATTTTGATGCAATAAAGTTCTTTTAAGCTTTTGGAGTTTATTTTCTGGTTTCCTTCCCTTCCTTGCCATCTTTAGCTTGAGTGCATCAAGCTAGTTCTCCATTGTTGAAGGTATGAAGCTTCTTTAGTATGGTAGATCTACTTGTATTTATGTGTTTTAGTTTATTTGCATGTTTAACAACCCCATAATTTACTTGGATTAATATGAATTGAGCAATGTAGATCCAGAAATAAGGAAAGCCACCATCGGTAACCCGACGGTCTATACCGTTTTACCGAGGCAAAATTTAGAAAACTCTGAATCCGAAGGATCAACGCCACCACGTTGATCGACAAAATTAATTAAAATGAGTAATAGGCCTGGCCAATGTCGTATTCGTAATTCATAAATTAACATGAAATACAGATAGTGAAGTGTTAATTAGGACAATGTCTTGATGGACCACAGAACGTGCTAATCGCTTGTGTCGATATCCGCTTAGGTGGGTTAGCGATATGGGTTAGCGCTCAATACCGCAATTCTAGTTCTTCATGCGTGTGGGTTAGTACGGACCAATTAAGGAGAGGTAGTCGGCGTATACATTATCTACTACCATGGTCGAGTAGATAGGGTTAGAATTGCACTGTATCTTAAAACTTAATTAAAAGCTCAATTAGTTTAAGGAAATCATGTGGGGAAGTAAACATAAGGATTAACTAAACCAAGTTAGTAGATAGAAGGGATGGGGAAGGAATACCACTTTCTTTTATGTTCATTGTTGGCCATTGACCACTTATGTCGTCTTGATTAGATTAGAATTGTTTAGGCTTAAGTTGCATTGTCTCTGTGAGATCGACATTGATTCACCATTGCTATACTACGATTGACCTAGTACTCTTGCTAGTAAAATCGACGTAAGGCCCGCAACGAGATCAAGTTTTTGGCACCGTTTCCGGTGACAATTGCCAACTTTAAGAATAAACAATTTTTAATTCTAATTAAGAAGTTATCGTTTTCTTTTAAATTTATTTTCTTTTTGGGGTCTTGAGTCATCCAGAAGTAAACCTGCACTATTTAACTGCTAGAATGAGAAATTCTAGGCCCGGTTTACCGTGGGTTACCCCCGATTCACTGAGGTCCAGAAAATCAAATTTTGATAGCCCTTGTTATTCTGTGTATATCCCAGTTGATTTTAGTTAGTAGGTCCGCAACAGCAGTTGGGCTCACCCCTAATTGAAGCGGGAGTCACTAACCTTTTCTTTGTTTTATTTTGTCTCTTTAGTAGGAAAATCGGGACACTTCAGAGATTCGATCAAACAAGATTTGAAAACGCAGACAAGTCAAACAAAATGCCTCGCAAAGTTTTAAATATCAAGCCTATTTCCATGTATCCAGGATCAACGGTCAGAGAGCAATACGAAGCAGACAAGAAGCGTGTGGAATAAGAAAAAGAAGCACTTAAGCAGGAGCCCGAAAAGAGCTTAACGGAGTGCAACACGTATCGTCCAGGTGAGTTCCCTTTAGAATTAATTGATATATCTTCATCTGATTATGATTCTGATGATCTTGAAGATGACCTGGACACTATGTTTTCTCGAGCCTGAGAGGATTACCTGCACTCGATATCAGAAGTGAAGTTAGGAGGACTCGGATGTTCTGTTGGTCCCTTGAAAAGGCTTTAGTTAAGTTTAGAGGGGGGGTGAATAAACTTAACACTTAAAACTTTGGAGTTAACAATTGCAATTTCAAAGAATTCACGATACTTCAAGAGTCTGTTGAGACCTCAAAGAGCCTCGCCGATAAATGTAGAGTTCATCGACAGCCTCAGCTTTGCTGAATTTGTGCAAATGGAATAATATCAAAATTAAGCCTTGTTACTTGTTGTTAAATATGTTACTAAGTATTAGATACTCAAGAGTGTATGTGTGTGATTTCAGCTTGCTAGATTCAAAGAGTTGATATGAATAATGACTAAGTGCGTAAAATAAATGCAAGTAGTAAGTAGAGAGATTTTTATAGTGGTTCCAGTGATGTAATCCTCAGACGCCCACTCTTCTCCTGTGATGTTGGAGGAAATTCACTAGTAATCTTTGAGTTATCTCGTTACAAAGAATCCTAGGTTGCTTGTCCTTCACCAATAACTATGGCTTCACAAACTAAAACTAAGAATGTGTAGGATTGTCGCTCCCGAGTCTTCCACCGGTCCTTGAAGGGTAGAATTGCCTCTTCACCACTCCACCACAAACCAACAGCCTTTCACACCTAATGATGCTTCACTGCCTTCAAGAGGTTTCTTTATAAGATAAAGAATGAATCAAGTAATGATTCAATTGCAAAGAGCTTGATTAGGATGATATAATCAAAGAAAGCTTGCGCCTTCAAGTGTGTATGCTTGATGCAAATTGAACACGTAATGCACTTGAAGAAAATAACTAGATCAAGAAATTTTAAGCTCGTGAAGTTCAAGAGGTGTTTTTCACCAATGTTATCACTTAAAGTTTATCTCAAAATTCATCATCTTCTTTTGAGTTGAAAGTCCTCTATTTATAGGTAGGAATGCATGTGACTTGAATTTGAAATTCAAATGTGACTGCTCCTTGTATTTGTCCCATCCTCACCGCATTCTCGTCACTATTCATAGGATCGACACTCGCCAGATGACTTTTGACAAAGGCAATCTGCCCACCCCTTTGACTTGTATCCAATGGATAAAAATATGGATCATCCCAACGCCTTTTAATCTCACCTTTGATTTGCTTGATAAGTCGAGGTAGTTGGTCGTTCTTATCCATGTAACTTCCCAATAATCTTGAATTAATCGAGGTATATATATCAAGAGGTTCATCACCATCAGAAACTAATCATCACTAACATCATATTTTTGTCTCAGAAATATAATGCAAATTAAATCCTTATATCCAACTTTTGTTTGTGAAGTTGGTTTACATCATTTAAAGTATAACTAAGTTCCAAACATCATCCAACTTGTGGAACTTAGATTTTTCTATTAAGGTATATGTAATCGCTTAGGTCATCACAGACTTGCCTAAATTCTCGATCCCATATCCTTGACATTAAATACTAAGTTTGATCCCTTAGCCTTCATTTACCGAGTTTGAACCTCACCCTTCGCCTTCGCCTTCAAGAAGTTTGCACTCACCATCGACCTATCTACCCTATCGACCTAGACTAGTCTCACGATAAACAAATCAAGCAGCCTTTTTACAAAGGCTTGTTTGATCAAACCTATTTATGAATCAAACTCTAATAAACCTATACATTTTATCTAGACATCTTTTGCCTTTGCACTATAATAAATAGTATGGCACTCATCATCAAAACTGAAAATAAGTCCAACAATTTCCCTTTTTGGTGATGATGCCACTACCTCACCTAATCAAAGAAGCAAAAAGATAAAACACAAACAGAACAAATTTAGTCAATTCTCATTATAAATATTTGTTCACAAAGTATTACAACTAGATACAAAGAAAGATAAACAATGAAAAGTAGCCGATCTATTGTCTCTTTCTCTTTCTTGTCTAGCCTTCTCACTTTGCTCTTGATAGGCTCTCGATCTCTTCTATCATTTCAACCATCCATTCATTCTCAATAAGTGTAAAGTCAATGTAAGAATTGACTTGTTTCCACCAATTCCATGCTTCAGCAGACAAGATTGATCTGATTCACCCTCAAGCCAAACTTCATATACAAATCCTTAAATTCATTCAAAGTGAATCTTTGCTTTTGTAATTGGTAGCACCTTTTCACCTCTCTCTTACTCCTTCTATCTCCTGGTAGATGCTCTTAAAGCTCTAATCCTTGCCTCCCAAAACTTCAAACTCAAGAAAGAGTTAAGACCTTCATGAAATCCCATGTCACGATAGGTCTCCTTCATATGAAACTCTTTCTTGTACTGTGATAGAGATCATCAAGAAGTTGCACTCACCAGTGCAAAGTTGCCTAAAGACATTTGTATCATCACCCATCTTCGTGCAAAGAGTCCGGCAGCCTCCTTTGTCGCAAATGATTGGCCCTCTTCCCCTTAGTGACATCATCAACAAAACGTGAGATGAGGCCATGAATAGCTTCCTCGTGATACTATCACTGTGTAATTGACCCGCCATAGTTCCAGCCTAGTATCAAGTGAAGTAATCCTTGATTGCGTGGTCTCTTCCACTGCTGATCCTTTCAAGAATTTGGGATCAGCACAAGAGAGTTGTTGTGCAAAGAAGAGGCTCAAGCAGCCTTCAAAGAAGCTTGTCAAGTTTTTGATGAACGGATGTAAGTTGATCTTTCAAAACTTGTCCTTCAAAGTATTCCCTTGCTTGATATATCTTACATCATATATCGATCATTCACAAGATTTTGAGTAGATGCAAAGTTTGAAGCAATCAGACGAGATTGTCTATTATCATTTACCATCTTCATCAGCTTCTTCAAATCTGTTTGTTCATCCAATTGAGTTCTTAATCAAGGCATATCATTTCTTACGCTTCTTAACTCATTGACAACTTCAATTGGCACTCCATCGCCATTCTACTATCAAGAGATCCATCAAAGAGCTCCTCAACTCTATATTGTGCCTCATGTCTCACGATGACCATGGCTCTACTCAAATCTCTCCCAAAGCAGGGAGGTCCTTCTCAACCATTGCACCAAGAACATCTTCAAGGATAGGATCTTGTGCAGTGTTCTTCAACAACTTCTTCTTCTCCAAAAATTTGAAACTCTTCATCATCAGAGTCATAGTCCAAAGAAATGCTCATCCTCATTAATGCAGCCTCACGACTATCTTTCCTACAAAGGGGCCTTGGCTCCAAGCAGCTCCACTACAAAGAAATTTCAACAACAACAGGGTTTCCTCCAAACCCAAATCTGTTCCAACCTTTGTCCAGTGTCGCTTGAGACTCAAAGAAACTGCACTCTCTGCTCCAACCTTTGTCCAGTGTTGCTTGTATCCCAAAGAACTGCACTCTCCTCTTCAACTTCCTGTGGATTGAATATATTGGTATTATCCACTTGAAACCTTCAAAGATGACCAATCTTGTGGAGGATGATGGCGCTTTAGTCGAGTGCCTTCAATGTCAAATCCGGCTTTGATATTCAATTGACTCTTCGTAGCCGGCACTAGGTTCATTGAAATCAAGAACCTTTTCTCCATCCAAATCCTCACTCATCCAAAGATCGCTTTGTGCAAGAGGCTCTACAACATGGAATGTACTTGGTTCATCACCACCTACCAAGACTCGTGAGTAATGCCTTCATTGATCAATGCCTCCAGATCATCCATGGTGAGATCCTCAGTAGATCCTCATCCATCTCTCCAAATCACTGCCCTCAAGAGAGACTTACCAAAGATCGTTGGTCACAGTACGATGATTCATGTGCCAGTGCAGCCCCACTTGATTCTCCCGGTCCAGAGGGAAAATCTCTCTACTATCCGATGATGAAGAAGAATCATCAGACCATCTCTTGGATCTCTAAATTGATACCCTCCTCCTTCGTTGCTCATCAAATAAATCCATCAATCTTGATTGCAAAGAAGGTTGTATCAATCGATCCACCAAAATTTTCCACTCCCAACTTGTCAAAAACCCATTCTTCAAAATCTCGCATCATTGGTTGAGCAAATTGGTTTTTGTCTTTTGTAGAACCCAAACTTCCATTGAAGTAATCAAGATTTGTCAAGTTTGGGATCCACATACTCTTCGCTTTTCTTGCTCTTTTCACATGCCTCTCAAATGGCATAAAAGATCTTCTCGAGCAGCTCTCAGAGCTTGTTGACCTCCAAAGGATCCAACAAGCGATTCAAGGTATCTTCTTCTACAGATGTTTGAAAGTCAAGAGTTGGTTGTGATTGTGCATTTGTACCTACTACTTCCATCTCAGATCACACTTGGTTCCCCTCGACTTATATGCTCATCAAAGGTTAGCAAAGCAGACGCTTCTTCCCCTCGAACTATTGCCAAATTTGCGTGGTCTTCAACCAAGTCTTCAATCACCTCTTCAACCACCACAAAGAGAGTTCAGTTCAGTGGTTTGTCAGGGTTCATCAAAGGATGCTACAAAGAGCTCAGTGGTCGATGATCATCCCAGACATCCTCTACTGATTGCTCAAAAACAACCTGCTCAAAGATCGTGGACTTGTTAACTTCTTCATTGGAGGAATCACCGATAACAACCGGTGGAATGATAGTTAGAGGCTCAAATTTCAACAAATCTTCTTCCTCCTCTATCGATGCTTCTTCTTGGGCCCTCAGTGCCTCCAAATCTTTCAACTCTTTCCCTTGCCATATTTCTTCTTTTGGCAACTTCCTTCATCCTCTTGGATAGGGGTTCATTATCATCATATTTTTAGTCAATTTTCTTTTCTACTTGCTTCCTTCGTTGTTCTCTAAGAATTTCACCAACAGCTTTTCTTGAAGCTACAAAGCAGGTCAGAACCTCCACTTGACCCTCAAAGCAGACTCAACAATGCAGGCTGCTTCCTTTCTTGTTCTTTTTGATTTCAGACTTCTCAGAGTCTTTCTAACATCAAGACTCTTCTTCCTCTTTCCAAATAGCTTTCTTTGGTGCAAAGAGTTTTGATGGAAATCTTCTTAGTTTGTCGAACCTCGCCACCACCAAGATCACCATCATCTCCATCATCATTATCATCAAGCAGCCTTCTCCAAAGAATTTCTTCATCATCATCAAGTCCAGAATTGCATAATCAATCTCCTTCTTGTATCTAGACTCGATTAATATCCACAAAGCTACATCAGAATTTCAAGATGATTCAAAGCAGAGTCCGACCATTAATCCTAAGGCGGCGGCCTTGACTTTCTCTTCCTAAACTCTCTTCCTTGGCCACTTTCTTCATATAATGAATAAAGCACCGCCCACCAAACTTCATGCTCCTACAGATGATAATCATCAACTCTATCTTGGGTCCTCGATAGAGTGTCCATACCGCCACCTAGCCCAAGTATGTTCTTTGCAATGAGCTTGCTCAAAGCAGATCGTATTCAATACCAATGTGTTTGCAGCTGATGCCTGAACGGATTTGATTTCTCAGATCTGCCTTAATCTGATCTACAAACGCCAATTTGTCCAATCCCATTGCTTCAGGATTGACAGAGCCGCCCACCACTTCAACAAATCCAAAACTTCCTCACAGACCGGGAAACTTCAATTTCTCGCCCATTTACAGCAAGAGCCTTAAATGCTTCAGCCTCCTTCCTTTATTTGAATGTTTCTCCGTAAACCGACAACATTTGTATAAGAAATTGTGTCCACCTTATGTTTAACACATTTTCCAGACTCGACATACCTCCTTATTCTTCACCAATGTTAATGGCCGCCACTCTGCTTGCATCTTCAACAAAACCTCTAACACTTTGGCTCGATTCAATTTGTACATCAACTTTTTCCGCCATTATAATGAGAAGAATGAGATGAAGAAGATTGAATCTCAAATCTGTGTTCACACAAAGGTAACGATTGCAAAGATAAAGTAGATTTGCAAGTGTCGATTCTCCCGAGTAATAGTCCAATATATAGACAAAGGGGTAGTTGCAATCGCCATAGCACGCATATTGATGTAACCACGATTAATCAATAAATTTGCCTTGACACGTGGCCCATTACTCCACCATAACGCTTGTAACCGCTGGGATGGTTTAACTGTGGTAATAATGGATAAAATAAATATCCCGCCAAATCGCTTTTTGACCTTAATAACTTTGATCGAGTAAAATTCTCTTCAAAGAAGGTATCCTTCAAAGGGTGGGCTCAAAGAATCATTGATAATTTGCTTCAAAGAAATCACGATAAAGTGACTCACGATCCTTGTTTTCTCCTTGTTTTGTTCAATTGATAATACAATATGAAGTTTAATACCAATGACTCGATCCGTCAAGTGAGCTCACCCAACATGACAAAGACCAACTCTCGGCAACCTCATTTGCTCAATTGTTCAAACATAAGTACATGGAATTGTTGATACCAATGACTAATCTGCTAAGTGAGCTCACCCAACATAGCAAAGACTAATCCCTTGGTGAATTCCAAAGACACCACAATAATATCACCAATCTTTATGATTCCAAGTTCACCCTTAATTTGGCAAATCTTTCACTATCAAGTGGCTTAGTGAAAATATCAAAGCCAGTTGATCTTCAAGAGGGATGTATGTAACCACCACATCTTTCTTTTCAACATGATCTCTTATAAAATGATGTCTCACATCAATGTGCTTGGTTCTTGAATGCAAAACAGATTTTCTCGTGATTGCAATTGCACTTGTGTTGTCACACATGATTGGAATTTCCTTTTTCAATTCCATAATCCCTTAATTGTTGTCTTAGCCATAGTATTTGTGCACAAAGAACTTCCAAAGAAGAATGTATTCAAATTTCAAGAAGGAAGTTGAAATAGAATTGCTTTTGCTAAACCAGAGACCAAATATTTCCCATTAACCGATGTGTTCCTCGAGGTGCTTTTTCTATCAATCTTGCATCCAAAGATAATCGTAATCTGAGTAGGATATTACCTTGAAGCTTCCTTCCTTGGAATACCAAATTCCTACTCCCAAAGTCTCTTTTAGATACTTAAGAACTCTTTTGACAAAGACTCTAAATGACTTTCTTTAGGTTTGATTGAAATCTTGCACAAACACCTACAAAGAAAGGATATATCAGTCTCACTGGCAAAGTGAGATACAAAGAGATCGCCTATCATCCTTCCAGATAAAGTCCGATCAACATCTTTGCCTTCTTTATCTTCATCCAATCTGATGTTTGTACTCATAGGAGTTGAGCTCTTAGTGCTTGCTTTTCCATACCAAATTTCTTTAGCAACTCTTTGGTATACTTGGTTTGATGAATGAAGATTCCATCTTTCAATCTGCTTAACTTGCAATCCCAAGAAGTAATTCATTTCTCCCATCATACTCATTTGGAATTTGCTCTTCATTAGATTTGCAAACTTTTCACAAAGTAAGTCATTCTCGTAACCAAAAATTATGTCATCCACATAAATTTGTACCAAAGAGGTGTTGTCCCCTTCACTCGATTCTCGAAAAGTGTCTTGTCAATGGTCCTTTTGTAAAACCATTGTCCACCAAGAATTGAGATAGTAGTCTCATACCATGCTCTTGGTGCCTGCTTCAATCCATAAAGTGCTTTGTTGAGTCTATACACTTTATCTTCTTGATCTTTAACTTCAAATCCAGGAGGTTGTCGAACATATACTTCCTCCTCTAGGATACCATTCAAAAATGCACTCTTGACATCCATTTGATATACTTTGAAGTTCTTATATGCAAAGATGTGCCAAGAATAACTGATAGCTTCCAATCTTGCAACAGTGCATAAGTCTCATCAAAATCTATTCCTTCTCGCTTGAGAATAGCCTTTGCAACTAGTCCGCCTTATTTCTAACAATGGTACCAGATTCATCAAGTTTATTTCTCAGATACCCATTTAGTACCAATGATATTTGCATGAGTCGGCCTTTCAACTAGTGTCCAAACTTGATTTCTTTCAAATTCATTTAATTCTTCTTGCATAGCAATTATCCAACTGGATCTCAAATTGCTTCTTCAACAACTTTAGTTTCCATTTGAGATAGAAAACAAGTAAACATAGCTTCCAGCTTGTCTTCTAGTCCTCACACCTTGGCTCGTACATTGCCAATAACTTGTTCAAAGGTGATTCTTTAACCATTGTGGATTTTGGTTATTTTGATTTTCGTGAATATCATCTTCAAGAGGTCTCATTGTAGTTTCTTCTACAGGTGGGGTCAAGCAGATCCTTGAATTGCTTCAGCTTGTTGCATCAAGAACATTGTCACAGGTGTTCAAAGAGGGCGATTTAAACTTTTAGGTCATTGAATCTTTCCAAAACTTCAACACAACTGGATCTGATTTGTTGATTTTCAAGCAGTTCACACTTTATCTTCCATACCAAGAAACTTAGGTTCATCAAACACAACATTGATTGTTTCTTCATGTTTCAGTTGTTCTTTGTTCAAGACTCAATGCTCACTGATCAAGAATATCCTAAGAAAATTCCTTCATCTCGATTTTGCTTGGAATGTTTTCAAATGAACTTTATGATTTAGAATAAAACATTTGCTTCCAAATGGGTGAAAATAGGATATATTAGGTATCCTTCCATTCCGTATCTCATAAGGTGTCTTCAAGAGCTTTCTGTTTATCGATGTTCTATTTTGTGTATAGCATGTCAGATTTATCGCTTCAAATTTCAATATCTCTCGTAGCAATGCTTCACAAATCATTGTTCTTCCCGCTTCTTCAATGTCCTGCGCTTCTTCTTTCAAAGAACCCCATTTTGTCGAGGTGTACCAAAGAAAGCAGTTAGTTGATGGAGTACACCATTCTGCTCACAATATTCTCTTATAACTTTGTTGAGAAATTCAAGACTCGATCCGATCTAATCTTTATAATCATAAACTTTTCTCATTTTGTAATCTCTTCAAAAGATTAGGCAAGCTTTGGAGTGTCTCACTTTTCTTGTTCATGAATATCACCCAAGTGTATCTAGAAAATCATCCACAACCACTAAGGTGTATTTCTTCCTCGTCACACTTGTTGGAGTTATTGGTCCAAAAGATCCATGTGCATAAGCTCCAACACTCTGTTAGTTGATTGTTTAGTCTTTGACTTGAAACTTGACTTTATCTGCTTACCTTGGCCGACATGCATCACGTATAGCATCCTTCTTGAATGTGATCTCGTAAAACCAACCACCAACTTCTTCTTCACTAACCGATTAATATCATCAAAATTTAGATGATTTAACTTCTTGTGCCATAACCAATTGAGTTCAGATTTGGTATGCACAATCAGCAGTGTTTCTGAACTCATAGAGAGACCAATCCACAACATACATGTTCTCAAGGTTTCTACCAAAGAAGTACAACTTGATCACCTCTTTCACTAATGACAATACAGCTTGTTTTTGTCAAAAGTGACCTTGTATCCCATATCACAGCACTGTCCAAAGGCTCAAAGAAGTTGTAATCCAAATTCTTCCACATATGCAACATTCTTGATTGTAAGTCCATTTCTCGATAAGTGTGCCATATCCTCTTGTATAACTGTGTGTATTTTTGTTGCCAAAATTCACCTTTGACCATCTTTTGCCACAAAATTTGTAAGATAAAGGCTTATTCTTTGTCATGTGTCCGAACATCCACCACAAAGTACCGCATACCCTACAAAACAAAGTTAATGCATTTTAGGTACCCAAACCTGCTTGGGTCCATAGTGGTCAAAGGGCAAGCATGACCCTTGGTATGTTTCCATAAGGTCTTCCTAAATGTGTCATACTTTGGTTCATACTTTGTTCATACATGTATTCCACACATCCATAAGTTCTAACAAAGAGGTTGTGTAGAACCACATATGTTTTCTCGCCCTTTGGTACATAATGTCGCTTTGAAATGATTCTTGTTATTAGAAACATTTGCATAACCATAGGTGTGTCGTCTGCATAGAATAAACTGAATATGGAGTCTCACGAGGTCTTGTGTAAGTCCTCTCACGATTCCATTGCCTAGGTTTTACCCTAGTGGTATGGTTATACTCTGATCGCTTTCTAACATTAGATGCAGAATATTCCAATCATTATCAAGAGGGAACAGCTTTACCTTTCCCTCGAGATAAGTATCCCTTGAATGATCAACATTTTTGGATTTAGGATTCTTATTCTTGGAATATTTCTGCTTTTTTCCTTCCGTGGTCCAAAGAGACTTGGTAGCAGTCTCCGCTATCAAGAGCTTAGAAGGTACAAAGAAATTCTATTTTTGGATTTATTCTTTTACTAGAGTCGTTGACTTCTCGAGACTTCGATTTTGCTTCTTCGAGGCATTCTCATTTGGTTTTACCGCTCAAAGAAATTTTACTCGAGATGGATCTAGTGCAGTGCACAAACTTAGGACCACCTCGTACTAGGTTCAAGAACTCCACTCGATCCACTCTTGTTAGATTGCCGAGTTCCAAATCCAAGCCCGCCTCTATCTCCATAAGGCTTTCCCGATTTGTATGCAGATTGGAACAAGATGGTTCAAAGAGACTCAGAGGTCAGCTGGATGTGCAAAGCAGACTTATGCCGATTCTCGTCCAACATCTTTTCCTTACCTTTGAAAACCCTTAATTCAAATTTTCAATCTTCCAACTTCTAACTCAAGAGCCTCTTTTTCAAATTCTTTCACAATCTCATAACCGATTGTATTATCCTCGCTTGATTAAGGATGGCATCCAAAGTCTCATTGTTGTCGAATTTCTAGGATTTGAACCACAAAGTTGATTCACAATCACTTCCAAAGCAGGAGTGTTTATAGATACAAAGTTGTATACCTCCTCGCTTCATCCATGTTGGCCATCAAAGCATAATCCTCCATATCAAGAACTGGCCGCCGTGTCATCCGACTCATTTCCTTTTCGATCCCACTTCATATCCTCGATTCATCTTCAAAGAACCATAGCCTTCTTGCCATGTCTCCTTTGTTGACTTTTGGTCTTCGTGAGGTCCGACAATCAGTCTAAAATGTCCAGCTTCTTACAGCTTGAAGCAAAGATAATCAAAGTTCCTTGCCTTGTTTCAACTCAGGCAATCAGTCCAAGTGTCCTGGTTTCTTGCAATGAAAGCATAGATAGTCATTATCTTTCTTTGGTTCTTCTTTCCTTCTCTCAAGAGGGCCTCTTTGTGAAATTTCTTGTAGGGCCTTTCCAGCTTTCATCATTCTCGATTTTCTTGCTCAAGAGGGCAATCGCTTCTTGCATCTCATCCAAAGATATCATCCTCGTCCTCCTCGATGTTTCTTCATGATGTGAAGCAGCCAATGCAAAGGGGTCTTTGGCTCTTCCTTTTCGCCAGCACTAGCTTCTTGCTAAATTCATATGCCTTAAGATCGTAGAACAATTTGAAGGTGTCTTCTTCATGCAGCTTTCCTCATTTCTTCAATTGCAATACACTTCATTTTCCAAACATCTCTTGCAGTAAAGCTTCCAAGATTTTGGTGTTAACTTCCTCTTTGAATAACTTACACTCAAAGCAGAGTAAGTTCATCTAAGATTGCATTGAACTGACTCCATTTGCTCAATGGTTTCATTAGTAGCATTTTGAACTTTTGAAACCTTTTCCGCCACACCGATTTTGTTCTTCTTTATTGCATCGCTGCCTTCACAGATTAAGTGAATCTTATCCCAAAGTTCCTTTGCGCCTTGCAATCTTTGACTTTCATGTACATATTGCTATCCAAGGTTCTCAGATGATATCAATAGCAATGTTGTTGAGGTTTGCTCTTTCCCCTCTTCTCTCGCATTCCATTCTCTCTTTGGTTTAGAATGTACTCGCTCTCACACCCACTCATATTATCGCTTTGTAATCTCCAAAGGGTCCTTCGCTTAGTACATCCATCATCTCATCATGAGTAGCAAAGCAAGATATGCCTGCATTCGACGCTTATACTCATCAAATCTATCAAGAGAGCACATCAACATGGTTCTAGCATACCGTGTGTTATCCATGATGCAAGTCTTGAAAATCAAGAATTTGAAAGAAAGTTTTAAAGAATTTTCACAAGCACAACAAGTAGGATTCCTTCGCAATGTAAGCACCGCCTCCGATACCAATTGTTGGTCCCTTGAAAAGGCTTTAGTTAAGTTTAGAGGGGGGTGAATAAACTTAACACTTAAAACTTTGAGTTAACAAATTCGCAATTTCAAAGAACTGACGATACTTCAAGAGTCTGCTGAGACCTCTCAGAGCCTCACCGATAAATGTGAGTTCATCGACAGCCTTCGGCTTTGCTGAATTTGTGCAAATGGAATAATATCAAAATTAAGCCTTGTTACTTGTTGTTAAATATGTTACTAAGTATTAGATACTCAGAGTGTATGTGTGTGATTTCAGCTTGCTAGATTCAAAGAGTTGATATGAATAATGACTAAGTGCGTAAAATAAATGCAAGTAAGTAAGTAGAGAGATTTTTATAGTGGTTCCAGTGATGTAATCCTCAGACGCCCACTCTTCTCCTGTGATGTTGGAGGAAATTCACTAGTAATCTTTGAGTTATCTCGTTACAAAGAATCCTAGGTTGCTTGTCCTTCACCAATAACTATGGCTTCACAAACTCGAAACTAAGAATGTGTAGATTGTCGCCTCCCGAGTCTTCCACTGGTCCTTGAAGGGTAGAATTGCCTCTTCACCACTTCTCCACCACAAACCAACAGCCTTTCACACCTAATGATGCTTCACTGCCTTCAAGAGGTTCTTTATAAAATAAAGAATGAATCAAGTAAATGATTCAATTGCAAAGCAGCTTGATTAGGATGATATAATCAAGCACTTTGCGCCTTCAAGTGTGTATGCTTGATGCAAATTTGAACACGTAATGCACTTGAAGAAAATAACTAGATCAAGAAACCTTAAGCTCAAGTAAGTTCAAAGAGGTGTTTTTCACCTGTTATCACTTAAAGTTTATCTCAAAATTCATCATCTTCTTTTGAGTTGAAAGTCCTCTATTTATAGGTAGAATGCATGTGACTTGAATTTGAAATTCAAATGTGACTGCCTTTGTATTTGTCCCATCCTCACCGCATTCTCACACTATTCATGGGATCGACACTCGCCAGATTACTTTTTGACAAAGGCAAATCATTCCACCCTTTGACTTGTATCCAATGGATAAAAATATGGATCATCCTAACGCTTTTTTAATCTCACTTTTGATTTGCTTGATAAGTCGAGGTAGTTGGTCGTTCTTATCCATGTAACTTCCCAATAATCTTGAATTAATCGAGGTATATATATCAAGCGAGTTCATCATCAATTGTAAAACTAATCATCTGCGAACATCATATTTTTGTCTCAGAAAATATAATGCAAATTAATCCTTATATCCAACTTTTGTTTGTGAAGTTGGTTTACATCATTTAAAGTATAACTAAGTTCCAAACATCATCCAACTTGTGGAACTTAGACCTTCTACACAAGGTATATGTAATCGCTTTAGGTCATCACAGACTTGCCTAAATTCTCGATCCCATATCCTTGACATTAAATACTAAGTTTGATCCCTTAGCCTTCATTTATCGAGTTTGAACCTCACCTTCTTCTTTTCGCCTTCAAAGAGTTGCACTCACCATCGACCTATCTACCCCATCGACTTAGACTAGTCTCACGATAAACAATGCCAGCCTTTTACAAAGGCTTGTTTGATCAAACCTATTTATGAATCAAACTCTAATAAACCTATACATTTTATCTAGACATCTTTTTGCCTTTGCACTATAACAGCTAGTATGGCACTCATCATCAAAACTGAGAAATAAGTCCAACAGTTCCGACTCCTGATCTCTATAAACGGTGTATCAGTAGGTTTAGGTCTCTGCAACTCTGGCTCGAGTTGCAATATCCTTCCTTTTTCCCTCAGCCAAAGGATTAAGATTCCGGTTATCATGGACCAAACTCGGTCCCTGACCTTTGTTGATCGAACTAGAGATATGTCTGCCGGTCTACTGAGGAACACGATTAAGGCAGGAGGATTCACGTTCCCAATAGATGACCTGGACACTATGTTTTCTGAGCCTGAGGATTACCCAGACTCAGATACCGTAGTGAACTTAGGAGGCCCTGGGATGTTCCGACTCATGATCTTTATAAACGGTGTATCAGTAGGTTTACGTCTCTGCAACTCTGGCTCGAGTTGCAATATCCTTCCTTTTTCCTCACCCAAAGGATTAAGATTCTCTGGCGAGGAACACGATTAAGGCAGGAGGATTCACGTTCCCAATAGATTTTACGGTTATAGACGTACCAGAGGATCCTAGTGCCCCAGTTCTATTAGGTAGACCTTTCTTAGCGACCAGCCGGGCGATCATGGACTTTGATAATGGGGAAATAACTCTGAGGACTAATAAAGATGCCGTATTGTTGGTCCCTTGGAAAGGCTAACACAAGTTTAGAGGGGGGGGGGGGTGAATAAACTTGTCCCTAAAAACTGGATTTTAAACTTTTATGATTCAGTTAAAACTTGTGCGGAGTAAAGCTAACTTAGCTGAGTCTAAGTCAAAAACTAACTTATCCTTAACTGAGTTAACAGGCAGCGTATTAGATTAAGACTTTGTAAAATATGAGTTATCAGTTGATATGCTGACTCAGTTTCTAGTGTTTGCTGAGTAAGTGAACAAGATGAATATAACTATTATGCAGTAAGTAAATGCGTAATGTAAGTAAACAAGAATTATAGAGGTTCCAGGTGGTGTAATCATGTCAGTCCTCTCTTCCCTTGTGATGTAGGAGGCCAAATTCACTATGTTCTTGAGGTTTACAAAGCCACAAGACACAAAGTAAATTCTAGACACTTGATTGTCCTTCACTAATCCCTAGTTTCACAATCTTCCACTTTAGTCTTCAACATGTAGGATGGTCGTTTAAACTAAGCTTGCTACACCGTCCTTAGAGGTTGAATTGCCTCTTCCCACCTCATCACAAACAAAGTCTTCCTGACTGCACCTCAACTGTCCTTCACACCTTCTTGGTGTTTCACAGTCTAAACCTTTGATAAGATCAAAGTTGAGACTTGAATCAATAACTATGATTCAATTATGATTTGAGCTTCTTCTTCAAGATATAAAAGTTACATGCACGGCTCTGTTTTTCTTCAAATGATTTATCTTGATTCTTCTTTGAAAGCTTATGAACACTTGAAGAAATATCTTGATCTTGCAATTGAGTATGTAGCAGGAATTCTTTTTGATTACTTTCCCCCTTAATTTGATCTTTCTTGACTAGATCGATTCTTAGAATTCCACTCTCTTCTTGTTTTAGAAGAGATCTATTTATAGGGGTTTCTCTAACGGTTAGTTCATTTGAATTTGAATCCTTATAGCCGTTAGTGGTCCTGCTTTTCTTTTTGTATGTCAGTGTCAGAAAGGACACTTTTACAGACCAATAAAATTGCTTGACTTATAACGGTCTAATTCTTCATCAGTTTTACTTATTTTCAGTTTCAAAACTGATTTAATAAGACTTGGTCAGTTTCCAGTTTTCAAGAGCATTAACTGAGTTTTTACTCTTCTTCAAAATCTCAGTACTCTATCATTCATCTGATTATTATTGATTTAATCAGAAGTACACCTTTTTCAATTGATTATCTAAGATATCATTGTCCTTATGATTCTTAGTCCTTCATACAAGATCCATAAAGTCAGTTCAGGTCATCACAGACTTGCCTGAAGTCTAACTTTATTGTCTCGATTTAGTCTTCATAAACTGAGTTTGAACCCTCAGTTTTTCAGTCTTCAATAACTTAGTTTGAACCCACCCTCAGTTCTTATGTCTTCAATAACTGAGTTTGAACCCTCGCTTCTTACATCTTTTAGATAAACCAACGAGTCTCAGGTCCTTCAAATAACTTACCTTCTTCAGTTCTTTCATAACTAAGTCTCGATCCTCGATTCTGATTTGTAGTACTCTTGGTCGGGCTTTGATTTAGAACTCGGTTCAATTAGTCGATTTCTCATTTTCTCTGCTCAACCTAAAACTATTACAAAGGTGCTTGTCTGATTAACTTATACAACTATCGACTCTATTAAATCCTATACAATGATTTCTAGACATCTTTTTGCTTTGTACTATAACAGCTAGTTATGACACTTCATCAATGGGGTTTAAGAACAATAACTGATTAAGTGATGAATCATCATCAAAACATAAATTTTATTTCCAAGAATTTCCCCATTTTTGATGATGTCAATACACTCCTTAAAAGCAATGCAAAAAGATATAGACAAAATAAAATAACGAAAACACAAGGAATCGAAATCGAGATTTTATTGATAATCGAGTTACAAAGTAATAAAATACAAATACATGAAAAGAATTTAATTTCAGGTTCTTGACCAATTTTCTTATCAAAGATTTCAATGAGCTTTTTCATGGCTAGGTTAGTTTTTGTGCATTCCACTCCATGAATATTCGCCCAAATATTCCAAGAATCTATCATAATTGTGCTTTTTGAAAAACTTGCTTTTAAATAACACAACAAACACAAAAACATATCTCCTTAGTCTTTCACCGTGGTTGTCCTCGCAATTTCGAACAAACTCGATTCATCTTTTCCACTTCATCCGATGCCTTATTCAAAGTGCCATCATTCTCCCATTTACCTAGTTTGTTCCAATAACGAACAAAAACTTTTTGCATATGTAGAAAAGACTCTTAGGCTTTTTTCCTTGATACTCCCTCTTGAATCGGTAGATCTTTGAAGACGTTGTACATTTGAGAGTCTAGAGCCAGTATTTTCTCAGCTGGTTCTGAGAACATGGCTATGAGTTCCATTTCTTCATCAGTGAACTCTCCTCTAGCTTTCTTCGGTTCAACCATTTTCTCTTCAATACATTCAAGAACTTGAGGCATGTCAGCTGCATTGGCTTTTAACAAGTTCAAACTTTCCCGCTTAGTGACATCATCTTTGTTGACCAAGCTCCTAATGTCTGAGTTTAGGTGCTGCTGATTTGATGCCAAAATGGTTTGTGCAACAACTGAGTCTCTCCATGCATTCTCCAATAAGATCAGTCTATCAACTACATTGTTAAGAATGCCTTCCCATCTTCCTTGGATCTCAGCTTTTCTTGCCTCCTCATTCAATGGTTATCTTTTTGATTGCGATTAGAGTATCATGACAGTCAGATTTGACACTGTTTAACCTTTTCTCCATGTTTTCTCTTTTAGTTTTGCTGTCTTCCATTGCCTTCAGAACATTTTCGAACACACTTAAGTCGTTTTTCTGAATCTTTATAAGCTTATTGAAGTAAAATTTGATAGTGTCAGCTTGTGTAGGTACATCATCTTTAGATTCAGATTTCTTTTCTTCAACTTTGTCTTTTTTAGTTTCAACTACTTTTGCTTCTTTAAGAGAAGCAATCTTAAGTTTTTCTTTGTAATCCATGATTTTTCTTCTCTCTCGATCGTCTTGTTATTTCATCTAGACTTGACTGATCAACGCCTCTAATCGGTGAAATATCCACATTGAACTCATCATCGATTCTTCACAAGCTTTATTAGCTTCGGTTTTGCAATCTCAAGCACGGTTTGGTCGGCTAGAGACTAATAACCTTCTTTTTCTTGATATTCGCATGCACCGTCAGTCGGCTTTGAGTTTCTTCACTATCATCTAAACTTTCTTCAAATGATCATTCTTCAAAGAACATCCTTTGCTCCTTCTTTGTCTTGTAGAGCGAGAATCCCATTTTGTAAATCAGGATCTCCCTGAGCATCATCATCATCATCATTGTCATCTTTCTTAGAACTATCTCCTGTAGCAGTTCTCTTCCAATAACTATCTCTGATCAGCGCATATCCATTGTTCAAAAATTCATCGGTGTTGATCACTTCGGACAGATGATTGATGTTGTAGAGATCGAACACCCGTTTTCTCTGTGATTTCCATTTCACTAACTAACGCCTCTCGATTAGAAATAGAGCTAGGTTTCCACCTCGATAGGCATGTAGTCTCTTGCGATCGGCTACAATCGCTCTCCAATATTTATAGATGATTCGAGATGGTGTTGCGGTTACTTATCTTTCTTTTGGAATCTCCGAGACAGATTCCTCAGTGCCTCAAATCTTTCAATACTTCATTTTCAAGCTAATCGGTTTCAAGCTAATCGGTTTCTTTGGCTACCTCTAAGCTACAACTCTGATCAAAAGTGGTTTCATTCCAATCAAAGGAACTGAGATGGCGCCTTCGGCTTCAACTTTCCTTCAAAGAACTTGTTCTACACATGTTTCAAGTTCTAGTTCAAAGAATCGGGTTCCTCTTCAGGTGTTGGTTCAACAACCTGATCTATTGCTGTTTTAATAATCAGTTCAGCAACTGATTCCTCTTCTTTCTTATCTTCTGGAACTACTTCTTGTTCACCGACAAGCTCATCCAGAGTGATGACTTATAAGGGTCTTGATTCAACTTCAGCAGCTTCTCTTTCTTGTGACTGAGAATCTACCAGTTCTTTGATAGACTCCTCATATTCAATTCTGGATGCTGACTTTTGTGGTGTAGATCTTGATAAAGATATCAGATTAAGCATTTCGATCACACCGGGTCCAATCAATTCCTCATCACTATCCATCTCCTCATTATCAACATCAGCTCTCCGGGTTTGTTCCCCCTGAGTTTCAGTTTCTGGTAGTGATGGAACAACTTCTTGAAAGTCCTTTGCTGACTCTTAACAGGTATTTTCTCGGCAATAGATTCTACTTCAAAGAACGATCGCTTTGGAGGGGTTTCTCGATTCTGATTTCTTCCTTGACTTTCAAAGAATCGAGGTGGTGACTTTGTTGGTGAAGCCACTCCATGTTAACTCGATGAATCGGTCCGTTGTAACTTCTTCAAGTTTCCTCTTCCTTTATCTCAGTCTTTCAAGATGTTCTAGCGCTTCAGTGGTAGTTTCAGTTTTCTTGGAAGACTTCTTCTTTTTCTTCTTGGGTTCAGTTTCAGAACCTCCTGCTTTCCTTTTCTTTGATTTTTCTTCCTTGGCTGCAATATTGCCATCAACAACTACAGTTACCTTTCTTCTTGCAATCCCAAAATGGTCAATAATCCTTTGGGCTAGGAGAACAAGAGTCTTCTTGAAATAAAACCTCAATTTCTTCTCAACATTCTTCTTTTGGGTACATCGTAAGATTGAGCGACCAATTGATCAAAGGTATCTTTTCAAGTTGAAATTCTCTTCGAACCAAATCATATAAAGTAGATCTATCTTAGTGCCGGATAGATTACTGAAATTGCCTGTGTTTCCAATTACGAAATTTGCAAGCATTTTTGTCAAGAAACCGAATTCAGCTTGAGCAAATTTATTGATCCGCATAAGAATACATTTGAATCTCCTAAGATAGAAATGTCTTTCCATAGTTTCTCTCATTGTTTTTAAATATTTTGAGAATTGAAGTGAATCAGCATTTCTCAAAACCAAAATGTCTCGCTATAAGGTTTTTGTAACCTTGATCTCTTTCCATTGACCTATGTGGTGTAAGTAAGTACATCCTCATTTTCAATGCTTTTGCTTTCAAATTCATAAAATCACCGATGCTATCCAGCTCACATTCTTTAGGTTTATGTTGAATACTTGCTCCAATCCTTTGATTTTCCTAATTTTGTCTCGATTTCTTTGGCTAGAGTTTGATCTATGTATTTAGCCACAAATTGATCTAGATATATGATCATTCCGGTTCAACTCGTGAAGGCCATTAATTTAGATTGTTGGAGAAATTGAAGATTGAGTAAATTCTTTCAAAGAGATGTATTATAAAGGTCGAATAGAGTGTAAATTATTTTAGGTAAGACACAAGGGTATTTATAAGTGGTAGATTTGGTGGTGGTAAAATTTGGGTGGGTAATAAAAGTCTTGTCATTAATCATGTCAAACGTTGAAGTACGGAAAAAGCAGATGAGTGGAAAAGATGAACGGTTGAGTGTGTGTAATGACTTTGCTCATTAGTAGCTTGTATTAATTGATATCAGTATATCTCTAGTATATCTCCACCAGTGTAAGGTCTAGCTTTGATCTTATCCAAACTTTAAGTCGCTTGTCCGTTTAGATCAGGCCCCAAACTCGCTTTTGATTTAGAAGTCATCTTTTATCTCGCAAAACAAGTTAAGAGCTTTTTGGTACCCATATCTGTTTGGGTCCTTTTTGATTAGTTTTCGTGTTCCTGTAAGTCTTAGATGAATTGTCAGTTTTATACCTATCTTGATTTTTTGGCTGAGTATGCACAAGATTTTGCTTTCTTGACTCAAACGTCTTTTCATTTTTGTGAAACTGAGTAAACATAGGTCTATTCCAGTCTTCATCGGTAAGAAAGAGTCTTCATTTCCTCCTGAATCTATTATTCCATGAATGATCTTCATTCTTTTGTGAATATGACTTGAATGTTCTTTTGACTGATCTCTGATCAGTTCTGCATTTTTTAGTTCTCTGATACTTTCTATAAAATCTTTCAGTTTGTTGTTTGCCACTTACTGATTTTACAGTTTTGTCAGTTTTGAGTTAAGACTGAGCTGAGTAATTATCGCCTAATTTTGTCGATTTTCGAGTTCTTGATCACAGTGCTTTTACAAACTTAGGTGCAACTATACTAGGTCTGAACCTAGAATTTTGCTGACTATCAAACCCTAAACCTGATCTATCTCCAAATGGTTTTCCAGGTTTGAACTGAACGTCGGGAATTGGATCAACTGATGATTCTCTGATGTTTATTACCTCTGTTAGTTCATCAGTTGAGAAAGTCTCCTTAGTTCTATTATTAGCCTTGATAAGATTTATTACCTCTGTCCTAGTTTTCATTGAAATCTTCATTTCTATGATTGTTCATAAGATGTGTGAGTGTTGATGTAGATGGATTTACCTCATGATGTTTGATAGATAAATTCTCGATTCTAGCTTCTTCATATTCTAATGTCCGCTTTTCTTTATCCAATCCAAAGAATGTTCCTTATTGGGTCAGTTCAAGAAGTATGATTTCTTCATCACTTTCACCATGATCATTTCCACCAAAGCTTAAGGGTAATATTTCAGCATTATCTTCATTGTTTGTGGGGGATGATTCATCAATGAATTTCTCAATCAGCTTTTCTTGAGTTCAGCAATATGAGCCTGAAATTTAGTTTTATAGTCATCAAATCTTAAAATGAACAACTAAGCATATTTCTAAAATGATTGTGTGATTCCATGATGCAGTTTTTGAAAAACTTTAAGCAAACAAATGATTATGATAATCAGCTAAGAAACAATTGATGCCCGGTTACTTCAAACTGATAAAGCTTAATCGGAGATCTCTACAGAGTAGAAGATTTGATCCGATACCAATTGTTGGTCCCTTGGAAAGGCTAACACAAGTTAGAGGGGGGTGAATAAACTTGTCCCTAAAAACTGGATTTTAGACTTTTACGATTCAGTTAAAACTTGTGCGGAGTTAAGCTAACTTAGCTGAGTCTAAGTCAAAAATTGACTTACCCCTAACTGAGTTAACCGGCAGTGGATTAAATTAAGCCTTTATAAAATATGAGTTATCAGTTGATATGCTGACTCAGTTTCTAGTGTTTGCTGAGTAAGCGAACTAGATGAATATACCTACTATGCAGTAAGTAAATGCATAATGTAAGTAAACAAGAATTATAGAGGTTCCAGGTGGTGTAATCCTGTCAGTCCTCTCTTCCCCTGTGATGTAGGAGGTCAAATCCACTATGTTCTTGAGGTTTACAGTTACAAGACACAAAGTAAATTCTAGACATTTGATTGTCCTTCAGTAATCCCTAGTTTCACAATCTTCCATCTTTAGTCTTCAACAGGTAGGATGGCTGTTTAAACTAAGCTTGCTACACTGGTCCTTAGAGGGTTGAATTGCCTCTTCACCGGCTCATCACAAAACAGTCTTCCTGACTGCACCTCAGGTGCCTCAAATCTTTCAGCTATTTCAGTTTCAAGCTGATCAGTTTTGCTGGCTATCTCCTCAGCTACAACTGGGATCAAGCTGGTTTCAGTTCCAATCAAAGGAACTGAGATGGCAATTTCAATTTCCAACTTTCCTTCAGCGGTAACAAGTTCTTCTTCAGCAACTTGTTTTACACCTGTTCCAAGTTCCAGTTCAGCAACTGGTTCCTCTTCAGGTGTTGGTTCAACAACCTGATCTATTGCTGGTTCAATAATCAGTTCAGCAACTGATTCCTCTTCTTTCTTATCTTCTAAAACTACTTCTTGTTCATCGACAAGCTCATCCAGAGTGATGACTTGTACGGGTCATGATTCAACTTCAGCAGCTTCTCTTTCTTGTGACTGAGAATCTTCCAGTTCTTTGATAGACTCCTCATATTCAATTCTGGATGCTGACTTTTGTGGTGTAGATCTTAATAAAGATATCAGATTAAGCATTTCGATCACACCGGGTCCAATCAACTCCTCATCACTATCCGTCTCCTCATTATCAACATCAGCTCTCAGGGTTTGTTCCCCCTGAGTTTCAGTTTCTGGTAGTGATGGAACAACTTCTTGAAAGTCCTTTGCTGACTCTTTAACATGTATTTTTTCGGCAATTGGTTCTACTTCAAAGAACGATCCGTTTTAGTGGGGGTTCCTCGATTCGATTTCTTCCTTGACTTTCAAAGAATCGGAGGTGGCTGACTTTGTTGGTGAAGCCACTACTGTTAACTCAGTAACTGGTCTGGTTGTAACTTCTTCAAGTTTCCTCTTCCTTTCTCTTAGTCTTTCAAGATGTTTCAGTGCTTCAGCTGTAGTTTCAGTTTTCTTGAAAAACTTCTTCCTTTTCTTCTTGAGTTAACCGGCAATGGATTAAATTAAGCCTTTGTAAAATATGAGTTGTCAGTTGATATGCTGACTCAGTTTCCTAGTGTTTTCTGAGTAAGTGAACTAGATGAATATAACTATTATGCACTAAGTAAATGCGTAATGTAAGTGAACAAGAATTATAGAGGTTCTGGGTGGTGTAATCGTGTTAGTCCTCTCTTCCCCGGTGATGTAGGAGGCCAAATCCACTATGTTCTTGAGGTTTACAGTTACAAGACACAAAGTAAATTCTAGATATTTGATTGTCCTTCACTAATCCTTAGTTTCACAATCTTCCAGCTTTAGTCTTCAACAGGTAGGATGGCTATTTAAACTAAGCTTGCTACACTGGTCCTTAGAGGGTTGAATTGCCTCTTCACCAGCTCATCACAAAACAGTCTTCCTGACTTCACCTCAACTATCCTTCACACCTTCTTGGTGTTTCACAGTCTAAACCTTTGATAAGATCAAAGTTGAGACTTGAATCAATAACTATGATTCAATTGTGATTTATGCTTCTTCTTCTAGATATAAAAGTTATGCACGGCTCTGTTTTTCTTCAAATGATTGATCTTGATTCTTCTTTGAAAGCTTATGAACAATTGAAGAAATATCTTGATCTTGCAATTGAGTATGTAGCAGGAATTCTTTTTGATTACTTTCCCCCTTAATTTGATCTTTCTTGACTAGATTGATTCTTAGAATTCCACTATCTTCTTGTTGTAGAAGAGATCTATTTATAGGGGTTTCTCTAACGGTTAGTTCATTTGAATTTGAATCCTTATAGCCGTTAGTGGTCCTGCTTTTCTTTTTGTATGTCAGTGTCAGAAATGACACTTTTACAGACCAATAAAATTAATTGACTTATAACGGTCTGATTTTTCATTAGTTTTACTTATTTTCAGTTTCAAAACTGATTTAATAAGACTTGGTCAGTTTCCAGTTTTCAAGAGCATTAACTGAGTTTTTACTCTTCTTCAAAATCTCAGTACACTATCCTTCATCTGATTATTATTGACCTAATCAGAGTACACCTTTTTCAATTGATTATCTAAGATATCATTGTCCTTATGATTCTTAGTCCTTCATACAAGATCCATAAGTCAGTTCAGGTCATCACAGACTTGCTCAAGTCTAACTTTATTGTCTCGATTTAGTCTTCATAAATCGAGTTTGAACCTCGCTTCTTGATCTTCAATAAGCGAGTTTGAACCCTCGCTTCTTCTCGTCTTCAATAACCGAGTTTGAACCTCGCTTCTTCATCTTTTAGATAAGCCAACTAAGTCTCTGTGTCCTCAAATAACTTACCTTCTTCGCTTATTTTATAACCGAGTCTCGATCCTCGATTCAGCTTTAAGTACTCTTGGTCAGTTTCAGTTGGGAACTTAGTTCAATAAGTCAGTTTCTCATTTTCTCAGATCTGAACCTAGAACTATTACAGTTCTTGTCTGATTAACTTATACAACTATCAGACTCTATTAAATCCTATACAATGATTTTTAGGCATCTTTTTTCTTTGCACTATAACAGTTAGTTATGACGCTTCATCAATGGGGTTTAAGAACAATAACTGATTAAGTGATGAATCATCATCAAAACATAAATTTTATTTCCAACACGTATCTATAAAGATCCTAGAGCCCCTAGATAATAGGCCAGAACGTTGCATGATGACTTATGGTTCTGGGAAGTAAAAATCATGGAGATAGAAGAGTAAAGGCATAAGCACCGAGAGGTTCTAGTAGAAACTTGTGAGCAGGAATTCATGAGAATACTGCTGAGAGAGCGTGAAGAAAAGGGCCATGACCAGATGCCTATGGAAATCAGTGCTTCAGTTAGAGGTAGTGAAATGGAACTTAAAGTAGAAAATGTGGAATCCCTGAACATAAAAGTTAACTCTCGAAGCAGAGGTAGACCTAGTGCACGAGCGAAGAGAGAAAATTGTGCCAGGAGAAGAGCTCAAAACGGTTCTACAAAGGTAAAAACCTTTGGAATAAAGGTTTGGGAGTTAAAGCCCCAACCGCTGAGTGAGCGAGGATATGAAGAAAGTCGAGCTGGCGACTATAAACTCAAAACTATTTATCTTGAACCCTTAGTTAAGATATGAGTAATAAAAGTAGCCGGATGAAATGACGAGCTTTTTTTCATCCTATCACACCCGTAGGCTTGAAATCGATGGTTGTTGGGAAGGTTTTTTTTACTCATTGTGGATGCTAGTGAAATAGGTTAGGATTGAGTAGGAAGTAACCACAAAAGGAGTAATAAACTAATGATTTTGAGGTCAGGATTGAGCAGTGAGCTAAGGTAAAGTGTGCAGAATAGGAGAACAAGAAAATCTGGAGAGAATTAGTCCCGGTAAGTCGGGAGTAACCCCCGGGTTACCAAGCTAGGGTTTGTCAGTTTTTGCATGTCAGATTAAAAAGAAGACCTTTCGATGACATGTGATGGACACATCTTTGCATCGGTCACCCACCATCAAAGAAAATTGCCCCATTTTCCCTATCTTCCATCACTTCATCCTTTCCCACACTCTACCATAACTCCACATCAATCCCATCAATCAAATACCTCAATTCCCTCACCCTCATTACTCTTCTACCCACTATCCCACCAAATCCTCCCACCTTCTACCATTTTCTCCTATATAAACACCATTCTATCACCATTATCCACCATATTCATCAATCATATTCTTCCTCTTCACCACCGATTTCTATTTCTTCTTCTTTTTACAAATCTAGGCCAACATCACCACCAAACACCAACCTTCTTTCCATTTAAACACCTAAATTACCTTTCTTCCATCCCCTGCCGCAGACCGCATCGCTTTGCAATAGTGCGCTTTCAGCTTCATCATCTTTCTTCATCGATGCATACGATCCCAGTGAAAAACGGACAAAATCAGCCACGGTAAATCAAGAGTACTGCCGATTTACCGAGTGTCCTTTTTCGATTTCAAAGATCATTTTTAGTCTCATTATCCTCGTAATGGCCTCGAAGCATAAGCGAAACCGCTCGTCGTCCCAAGCGGTCAACAGTTGTTTATGGAGATTCCAACCCTTAATCGATGGGGTTGAGCAATTTGATTCATCAAGATTTATAAGTCGCTTTCGAGGTCACCGGAGCGGACGGCCTATTCGCGTGGCGCGCTATGAATTTGGAGGATTATGGCTCGCCTCTTTCCATGAGCCATGAAAGTTCAGGATATCTTAGATATGGCGGAGGCACCAAGCCGGTTCAATTCTACGGTGGTGCGAGAATTTTATGCATATATGGCGCATAATCCCGAAGCTACTTTTGACATGGTCCGGGAAGTACAATTGGACTTTACGATTGAAAGGATCAACGAGTACTATAGGGTGCGCAATCCACCAGTGGGCACAAATGAGTATACATCCTCCACAGATGTGGACGATTTAGAGAGGATGCAGATGATCGCTGACTACTTTGGGGTGGAATGGAAGCGCAATCCTATGGGAACCCCCACCATCTTCCTAGAGAATGACTTATCCTGGGATAGGAAGATGGTCAACAGATTTGTATGTTCCCGCCTTCTACAGACCTAGCACACGGCATCTGTCACACCTAAGAGGGCAAAGTTGATGTTCTATCTGGAGCAGGGATCTCCAGTCAATATTGGCTTGTTGATGTTCAGTCGCATTCATGAGATTGCCAAGGATTCCGAGCGAGAGCAGTTGCCTTATGGCCTAATGATCGACATGTTCGCTACGGAGGATGAGGTTCCAGTTTTAGTCAGTGACGATAGGGAAGGCCCTGAACCGAAGATAAGTTTGCAATCGGTTTTTAGAGTACCAAGACGCGTCAGTTCAAGAGCTGAGAGAGAGCGTACTCCGGTCCTCGGAGGACCTCGATCCCAGAGAGCCTTATTAGAGGAGCACTCACGAGAGATTGCGAGTATGCATCGCAAAATGGATCGTATTATAGACTTTTTAGGCGTTCCTCCTTTGACCCCACCACCTAGGACTGCCCCACATCACGGATCATCTTCTTCCACCGTTGCTGCCTCAAGTTCTAGACCACCTCCCTGTTTTGAGCATATAGATGACTGGGAGGATTATTATGATGACGGCTAGTTTTCTTTCTTTTTATTATTGTTATTTTCCATTTCTTTTATTTTTGTTTTTCTTTTATTTCCTATCTAGTAATGTAGTAGATTTTATAATCATAATATAATGATTTTGTCGGCTTAATTTGTCTGGAGTTATTTCATTTCTCTTTTACCGCCGCAACGTTATTATACGGTTTGCTGTCACCCAATTATTCTTGGATTGTTTGAGATACTTAGCACAGATTTTTTCAAGGCCAACTTACATCGGCTCTTTGCACATTACATGATCTAGTTCTTACTTGGCTCCATGCTTAACCGAAGCTAAGTTCCTTTTCATTTTCTATTATCATCTTCTCATTGGGGACAATGTTTTGATTAAGTGGGGGGTATGGGACGTCACTTAGCTGTTTAACATTATATTCCAAACTATTAGATTATCTTGATTCTCTTGACGCATTTTTCACCACATAGACTTTGATGCGTTTCGTCAAAATTTCAAAAAAAGAATGATATATTTTCCCTTTTAGAGCTAAGTAATTACATCTTTGTTCCACTTTGCATAAGTAAAAGTAGTGCCCACTTCTGAAGTAGTGGCGTATTAAACGCTTATTCATTATGGACCACCATCTTAAGCACGTATAACTCCTTTTCCCTGGTGTGTAGTCGATAGCGTATTACTTTGACTATAGTTGACCTCTAGCTTTATCTCGAATTTTTCTACCTATGGTCATTCGAGTCAAGTTGTGGATCTTATATGGGCTCACGGATTCGCCGGGTTTATCAAGAGTGGGGCCGTGAGGATATATAGAACTATGAGCGTTCACCTGCCAAGAAAGAGAAATAAATTGCAATATATATCTATATTCTCTTTGGCAAAGCAAAGTCGATGGAGCGTAAGACGCACGGCTCTCATATCAAATAGACCGATAAACGCGAGCGAGTAATACTCAGTTCTCGATCCGAATTGTCCAGTTCACTTGACCGAAAGCAATAAAAGAAAAAAATTCCATGAATAAAATAAATGGCGTAAAGGAAAAGCATGTTCATGATCGTTAGTTCAACTACGGGTTGGCGTAATGTGAGGTTGTCTCAGATTGCTAGAGATCGAGGGGTTATTGCACACACACATTGGTTCATGACATGAATATTGTTTAATGGATGTGAGTGTCATGATCTTGATCTTGACTTTGTGAGGCATAGCTTTTTTAATTAACTTGTATATTGGCCGGGTTTCGCTTTCTTCGCTTTCTTTGCTCGACGATCAAAAGCTAAGTGGGGGGTAGTTGATAACGCCTAAATGCACCATTAAATTAACCTTTATTTACCCCAAATTCTGCTCTAGAGAATGTAGATAAGCCCATTATTGTGAAGGAATATATGTTAAACACTGAGTGCATGCTTCTAAGCTCATGATTCTGAATCTACGTTGTTATCCCGAAGATTTGGTACTGTTTTGCCTTGTTTTATGTATCTTTCGTGATGAAGCAACTGGAGCACTTAAGGATGGATCTGGATAAAGGAAAGAGCATTGGGCCAAGAGAATGAAGTCCAAGAAGAGATCTGCCAGAGAAAAAGAGGAAAAGTGAGCCCGGTTTACTGTGGGCTAGGCCAGATAAACCGAGGGTCTTGGGGAACACGAAACTGAATCTTCCGCATCTACTAGGTTGGTTTGGGTTTATTTGAGTCATAAGTCGGCCAATGTATCTCAGATAAGGCCGCAAACTGATTATTACATAGGTCTCAATTATGTTACAAAATTATTATTATTTCATTATACAATTTTGATGATTATTACAAAATTATTATTATTTCATTAAGATTTTGGAGTTTATTTTCTGGTTTCCTTCCTTTCCTTTCAGATCTCTAGCTTGAGTGGATCAAGCTAGATCTCCATTGTTGAAGTATGAAGCTTTGAACGTTCCTTTATGTATTTAGTATGGTAGATCTACTTATATTTACATGTTTTAGTTGATCTCATGTTTAACAACCCCATAATTTACTTGGATTAATCAATTGAGCAATATAGATCCAAAAAGATGAAAATCCGACCTCGGTAACCCGGTGGTCTATACCGGTTTACCGAGGCAAAATTTAGGAATCCTGAATCTGGAGGATCATCGTCAGCTACGTTGATCGACAAAATTAATTAAAATGAGTAATAGGTTTGGCCAATCTTGTATTCGTAATTCGTAAATTAACATGGCAAATAACGATAGTGAAGTGTTAATTAGGACATTGTCTTGATGGACCACAGGGAACGTGCTAATCGCTGTCGATAGCTGCCTAGGCGGGTTTGCAGTATGGGTTAGCGCTTAATAATGGCAATTCTAGTTTCTCATGTGTATGGGTTATTACGGACCAATTAAGGAGGGTAGTTGGCGTGATAGATTATCTACTACCATGGT